>CABFVX010000573.1:200638-244038 GCA_902151425.1 Timema shepardi
ATATATATATATATATATATATATATATATATATATATATATATATATATATATATGTATGTATGTATAATTTAACATTAGGAACTCGAAAGTTTCCTTACAAAAGTATGCCATCTATCCCTATCGTGAGCTAGTTCTATCCAGTCCAACTCATTATACCCAATCTCTTTCAGGTCAATTTAATGTTATGCTCCCATCAGCGTCCAGGTATTCCCAATGATTTCTTTCTATTGAATTTGCCAGTTAATACCCTGAATACGGTTCTATAATCTCTCAATGGTGCTGGATGTCCTTCCCACCATAATACATGAGATTTGATTATCCTAACAATGTATTATTATGATGACAGGCTGTATAATTCATCATTATGTAACCTTATAGAATATGTAGTAGCCTAATTCCATTTTGAACTAAATATCTTGGTAAGAACCTTATTTTCGAACACCCTAGATAAATTTTTGTCATATAAGGTAATGGACAACGTCTCACAACCATAAAAAAAACAACCGTTAAAATTATTGTTATATATACCTTGATAGCAGGTGAGATGTCAACAACTTACTGAGTAGTATCATGTATTTCCTGACTGTCTTTTCCTTAATTATGTACAATAATACTTATATAATTGTGTAACATAATGTATCTTAAATAAAATTCCAATAAATTCCATGTACAATTAGTTAAAAAATAATAAACAATTTAAATAAATACTAAGACACTACTGAATTTGTCCTTAGAGCAAACTTGAATATATCTTGCTAATGAAAAGATGCTGTATAATAAGGACACAAAAGATAGGACCCGATAAAAATGTAAATTAAATAGCCTCTTACTTCCGCCTTGACTTAACAGATTTTATAATTTGGTAAGGCTTGCGGGATGCAAATTTTCACAAGCAGCTTAACTAAATGGATTTCGTCATACCTTCGCGATGGAAATGGAAATAAAATTATTTCTTAACACGCTGAGAACGTTTTAAATTTAAAAAAAGAGAAAAAAGTATTGCATAATCTTTTATACTGTATTATATTATATATATACACCTATATAGGCTTTATATTATATATGTATTATATTAAGATTTGTGACATTAAAAAAATTAATCATTAGTAAACTAACTTCAAATGATTTTAATTAGAGTAAAAAATATACGTTCTTACCTATAATGTATAACACCTCCAGATACTCATTTTAAAATAAAACCATTTTTGAAAAAATGTTGAATTTTCAAACATCATTAATTAGTAAATTACCCTTAAATTAATAGCTAGTGAATTAAATAAGTCTAGGTGTTTTATCAAATAGAGTATAACTATTAATTTTGATACAAATTCATCAAACCGTTTCGGCTGTATTATTATTATTATTATTAGCACCGCATCTTACTACCCATTCGGGCTATACGTACTTACGCTAATGTGTAATGGTAGGGTGATTGTGAGATGAAATGGAGGACCTACAGTTTAACGTGGAATCCGAACCACGGTGGAGGCCTGGCATTCCCCACATTCACAAGATGTCTTGTCAGAGGTGAAGGAAGGGTTTGGTAATCAGATAAATCTGTGCCAGGAACGAGGATTGAACCCCGGCCGCCAGCATAGAAGTCTGACACCTTACCGCTAGACCACCAGGTCACCAGTGTTTCGGCCGTAGTTACAAGGAAAGACAGATAGGTCAAATATATAGAAGGACAGACAGACAGATATAACAGACAAATAGAAGGACAGAGAAATAGAATAACAGAGACAGACTGAAGGACAGGGACAGTTAGAAGGACAAGGGCAGATAGAAAGACAAGGACAGAGACGGATTTAAGGACAGACAGATTGAAGTACAAAAACAGGACAGACAGATAGGACTAATAGAGACATGACAGTAACATATGGAAGGACAGACTCGTATAGAATGATAAAAAATAGTATTATTGAGCCCCTTTTTTATATTCCGGGCATATATAATGTCGTGATCATCATAATATTGACATTTAAAATTTTCTCGATCGCAATACTTTCTCTTTAAGCTAAAGTAAAACCGATACAGAATAAACACAACTGTAGGAAAACTTAAATAGAACCAAAGTATTGTTTTGAATGCACAACTTTAAAAAGTTGATTAATTATTTAGTTAACAATGCCTTGGTTACCAGGACTAAACTCCAAGCCCACATCTTTTTATTCGAATCCAGGCCATGGTGTACTGAGCGTGTTTTCCTAAATGATTTCCCACTTTATCCCCCTCGCAAATGTGAATATATTTCCTCTTTTTATCGTTCGAGAAAATTCATCGACATCCGGCTGGGTTTGAACCCAAGAGGTGAGAAAATTACTTCATTACTACCGAGGTCTACGACACCGTTTTAAACCCACTGCTTCACATACAAATCTGAAAGCGCCAGGAATCAAGCCCGGGACCTCTGGAGCTCCGAATACTAGACCACAAAGACAGTCCCATTTTATTGACTTCGTCATTAATCAAATTAATGTCTTGTCTCACCAATTACGATATATTTAACAGATTGATTTACTAAGGGATATTTGTTGGGGATCAGTTGGTAATTTATCAAGTTTTCACCTCCATTTATTTCGATTCGTTAACCATTCCCATGAAATAATTAGTACCTCACAGTAAATTGCTTGTCACACTCGCCCTGTGAATATTCATGTGGTGTAAACGTTGTCACTCTTTGTTCGCTTTCACTTCTGTCAATACACACGGAGCGAAAGAACGACAAAATAATTTGGATAGAACCAATTTGTTGAGATGAGGTGGACAGTCAAATGGAATCACGTTTTAAATAATTGTTTATATTGGTCCATAAATTGGGTAGGATTAAACGCTAGCGTTTGGGCAATTATTTTAAGATTAAATAAATGGTACGATGTACCGCAAAGACTTTCTATTTTATGTTAAAATATGTACATTTACTAAAAAAACTCGTATGATTTGTGAACCGAAATATATCTAGGACAGACATAACATCCAGCCCCCGGCTGTTGATTCATTACTGTGAAAGGGTAAACCCACATTTCATCAAAGATAAATATTTCAGACATGACGGGAATCTAATCCGTAACCTATAGCTCAGTAGACAGACACGCTACCGACTGAGCTAAGGTGTCGGACCTGAAATGTAATAATATACATTGTTGCAGAAACACTCCACCACATATCATAAAAATGAAATAATATATATTGTTACAAACCCATTGAGAAAATAGTAACATATCTTTCTACCAAAGAGCATAATTATCACTTTCATATTTCAAAGACCTCCTTAAAAATATGTTCCTTGGGTTAAATATCACTTCTCTACTAGTATATGTTGAAGGTATAATTTAATAAACATGATCTATCCTGCTATCCTAATTCCCAACATTTTCTTTATGAGCATGAAAATGTCAATGAACTTTTAATCATATTTGTGAAAAAGAAAAGTAGGTTAAATTAATTTACAACATGGGCACACTAAATAGTGCCATTACGTATACTTTTAAGGTCAGGATTTGGGTTTAATTATTTTTCATTTTCCGTCCAAACCATTTATCTCCCTCTCTCTCTCTCACTCGGATAAAAGCCCTCATAACCGGGATCTTACTCAAACAAGATCCAGAAAGCATCTATTACAGCCAATTTGAGAGTTATACAGAAGCCATTAAAAGTTTGAAATACGCTCTCAGCTTGTACTTTATATCCCTTCATGTCATCCATGATGAAATAATGAATTGAGATGAATTTTTAATTATTACTAACGTTAAACTCTGCTGAAGTCATAAATTATTCTTCGAATAAGTTTTTTGGAATAATTACCCGGATTAAAATTACCAAAGTAGGGGTGAAATGGGGGTGGGTGGGATTGAGAGAATATTACATACATGGGCCAAATTTTGTGAGGCGCACCAAAATGATTATGTCTGTGCACAAAAATAAATAAATAATCTAACATGAATATCATAGGTTCCTTTTGCCAATTTTTAAGATATTAAATATAACACCAAGCTATGTATATTGCTATAAAATTAAAACATTACATTTATATACAAATACATATATATGTGTGTATATAATTATTATATACATATATGTATGTATTTTGTGTGGATAGTTTAAGTGCTTCAGCTAAATATCTTGATTATCATATTAAGTAGCCATAGAATTTTCCAAGGTAGAATAATCCAAAAGTATCACTAAATACCAAAACCTAGAGTCCTACCTGGGTATCCTAAAATATATTTTTTCTTTGCGTCATACCACCTGTCTAGGTTAGAGGCACTTAATTACAACATAAATGTAGGAATAAGATAAGCATAATTTAGATGAAAGGTACCCACATTTGTGTGTAAGTAGAGTGAGAAACAATGCATTAAAATCCACCGAAGATACACTTAGCCAGGATTTGCTCCCCGACCTCCTCATATCAGGAAAGCTTGAATCTGTGATATTGGAATTTAGACCGAGTGCCTACTGGTGTTGAGTCTATTATTAAAATTGATAATAATAACAGTAACAGTAGTAATGTAGAGTTTTATCACCGCAGTTTACTACTCGTTATGTTTATATTGATATATTGATAATTACTCTAATAGGGTAGGGATGAGGAAAGAAGCATTTTAGATGTAGTATACCCTCATTTTTGTGGAAATAGAGAGATAAACCATCTAGGGAAAACAACCTTCAGAAGACCTAACTGGGATTTGAAACCCGATCTTCCCGTCATCAGCAGGCCAGTCGAACACGAGAGTGACGCCTTAAATAGTTCGGCCACTGAAGCTAGTCAGTAGTAATAGAATTACGTTTAGTTCAAAGATTGTTAACGCGCTTAATATAAAGGATTGGGACGGGGAAGGTGTAGTATCGAATAAAGTGCAACCATATTTGTGTTCTAAAGGGAAGAGAAAACCCTCGTGATAAATCACATGTAGAAAAGCTCCCCCTAGCGTCCTTAACGATCTCATTCGTCCGTGAAACCGGACATGATTCAAGCTTAACATTCCTCGTCACTGCAACTATTATTATTAGCACCGCGTCTTACTACCCGTTTGGGCTATACGCACTTTCGCTAATGTGTAATGGTGGGGTGATTGTGAGATAAAATGGAGGAGCTACAGTTTAACGTGGAATCCGAACCACGTTAGAGGCCTTGCATTCAACACATTCACAAGTTGTGATTAATATGCTTCTTGTCAGAGGTGAAGGAAGGGTTTGGTAATCAAATAAATTTGTGCCGGGACCGAGAATTGAGCCCCGGACCCCAGCACAGAAGTCCGACACCTTTTAACCCCCTAAACAAATTCAAAATGGCGAGCAACTTTAAAGTCGGTGCGGACCTTTCTTTCTAGCAAAGCGAGCTTTCATATAAATCCAGTTGCCAGATACTTTTACCAGACGGGGCACTCGTTCTTTGGACACCATTAATTAATTGGGCAAGTTTGGGGGTGAGATTTCCACTGGCCTAACACCTTCATAATCAATATCATCATCAAGTCATCTCATTGAGGGTATGACTTGTAGACAACCTCCCAGGTATACCCTGGTTAACGTTTTGTTTCTACCGAGTGGCTGAAAGCCTACATATAAGGCGATTGAACTAGATACATCTCTCACGGACAAATGTGCCCTACCACTGATTATTTCTTAGCTTTATAGTATTTTTAAGTGTAAATATTATAATAATATAAGCACGTATAGCTTAGAAAGTTAGCCAAGAATGCCGTATTTCCATATAGTTTATTTTATAGAAATAAACATTGCATTTGAAAGTTCTACGATTCTAAGAGGACATATAAATATATAAATAAACAATGGGAGGTAATATTTTGAACACATACAAGTGTGGGTTAATTAATCCTTTGAATTTTCGTCGAGATGGACACTATTTACAATGAGTGTTTCGCGTATGGAGGCAATTGTTTTTGTTTTGTTCAATCTGGCGCCCCTAGTATCAATCAGGAGAACTAGCGTATGAGAGAGACTATATAGACCAAACAAGAGAAAGAAGAGCATTTTATTGACATTTTAATCGCCGCGAGTCTTGAATCTCATGAACTGTCAATTTAAAAATAAAAGTTATGATCTAATATCGATTCTATTATATTTTCAGACTATTATCGCTTCTCCATTATTATTCCTTACCTCTCCATTTTAAAAATCGTCAGTTTTTAATCTACAGTTATGGGTGTTGTATTGTGTTGTATGGTACTTTTATGAATTGTCCCCGGCGGAAGTGAGCTGCCCCTATTAAATTTTTATCGATATTCTCTTTTATTTTGGCTTCGTTTTAAATATGTCATGAAACCACATTTGTGAATTTTACCACAAGAATATTATCAAAATAAGCCCCGCGTCTTATTACCCATTCAGGTTATACGCCTATGTAATAATTATTCTACTTAAATCTAGAACAGACACAACATACAGTCCCCGGCCTTTAATTTATTCACTGTGAAAGGGTAAACCCACATTTCACCAATGATTTTCACCCATGCTGGGAATCGAACCCGGGAACTTTAGCTCCGAAGGCAGAGAAGCTACCTACTGAGATAAAGTATCTGACCAAAATGGTATTAAAGTTGAAAGTTAATATATCAAAGGTTTCTCCTGAATCCCAACTTGCAGCGGGAATGTTTGTAAGAGGAGTTATTAAATATTAACTGTTTTATGAAGATTTTAATTTTTCAAAAATTTTAAACAATACATTTTTCAACAGAAGACAAACTCAAAGAGTGTGATGTTTCCATAATTATCTGAGATGCATACCTCTCCTTTTAAACCCATCTGAGAATATCCATTACTCGAAACTTCTGCGAAATTTTAACTGCCAGCATTAAAGCTATTTTTATACATAATGATATTAATAAGTTTATATTTTTAATTATTTCACTTTTGTAAACTTTTATTGTCATGATTTCAGCCATTGCTAAACTCATAATAATTTATTCTTAATGTCTCAAGGGTGACCTGGCGGTCTAGGGGTAAGGTGTCAGACTTCTATTCTGGCGGCCGGGGTTCAATCCCCGGTCCCGGCACAGATTAATCTGATATCCAAACCCTTCCTTCACCTATGACAAGACGTGTATTAATCACAACTTGTGAATGTGAGGAACGCCAGGCCTCCACCGTGGTTCGGATTCCACATTAAACTGTAGGTCCTCCATTTCAACTCACAATCATCCTACCATTACACATTAGCGTAAGTGCGTATAGCCCGAACGGGTAGTAAGACGCGGTGCTAATAATAATAATAATAAATAATAATAATAATAATAATTAATGTCTCAAGAATATAATTTTTTTAAATTTAAATAATTAGAAGCATAATACATTTGGGTTAACTTGACAACCAAAATTGTGAATATTGTTCCCATATTTAAATTTAAATATAATATTTTTAAATATATTTATAATTTTTCCTTTCAAGTTTATTTATGATAAGCTACTTTGGAACTGTAATTATCAGAGCAGTACAGGCAGCCGATATTGTTTAACCTATTATTACATGAATGATTCAAAAATGATATAAAAAAAATATTTTTATTTATTTCATGTTTATTCTCATACAGGCACCGCATTAATATTGAAGTGTCTATTAATGTGCTTCCCCTAAGTATGGTTGATGTCCAATTACATACCATAACACACTGAGCGTCCATCCATCCCTGGACGTCTGCAATATCTGCGAGCTTTACGATGTGCTAATTCACATCGCTAACATAAGTCCGCAAGTTCCCCGCCACAAGCTTCCTCTAGCTATTTATTTTCTTTCTTTTATTAGAGTTGTTATTATCTCATCTCATTCTTTGTCCTTCAAGAAAACATCCCTGTAGATATCGAGGCTGGGATCCCAAACACAGGACGTTCGCGAACTTCTTCAATGAAATGCTCCATGTCTGAATTTAATAACACCACCGTAGGGACCGCACATTACCAAGCGTACTAAACACGTAGAGCGGATTGAGTCACTGCGCATGCGCACAAAGAAACGTCCACGTCGCCGCAGATATATCTGAGACATCGGTGACGTCTGCGACAGCTTTTCCCGCCGATGTGAACGGTCCCATTTAAAATACAGAGAAGAAATATTTCAAAATATGTCACATCCCATCTATGGAAAGATGGGAGGCTAAGTGTTTATTAAGTAATAATGTATCAAGTTGCAATGAAAACCAGGTAAGCTCTATAGTCTTAAGATTGTAAGAGTTTCGTACATTTGAGCAATAAATTTGTTTACGCATCGCCCTCCCACCTCCCCTCTCCCCTTTTTTTATTTTCATAAGTCAAGCTAATATTAAACTACATTTATTTAGAAAATCTGATGGTTTACAGTTATTTTTAGTACTATTTAAAAACTATAATTCATATCACAATAGTAATATTATAGTAAAGTGTTGGCAATGTTGAATGGAAAAAAAAGTATGTATTTTATAGAATGCCCTTTCATTGATAATAATTTTATTGTAATCACAGCTCCAGATAAAATAATTTTGCATAATAAAATATCATACAAAATGACTTCTGACGTACTTTATCATTATTAAAATAAAATTGATGGTTATTTAAATGTTAAAAACAAGTTTCTTTCGAAATATGTTTATAGTTATGGGTAGTTTTTTTTGTTATTATTTTCCTGAAGTCCCAGTGATATGGAGGTTTGTTTTATGGTGTAGTAAGGTCGCCGGGATGTCTAGAAACAATTTCCTGTTTACAAACACCCGATACGCAACACCCCTGTACTACCCATTAGCACTTACATGGCTGATTTATAAAGTTTATATACCTAGAGGCTTGTTTTAGAAAAGAGGGTGGTGAGGGATTTAGGGGCTGAGGGGTAGGAGCCGTCAAAGGCTGTGTGTTTGTTAGGGCTGGAGGGGGCTAAATGGGGGGGAGAGGATCTAGAGGGTAAAAGCTACTGTAGGCTGCATGTCGAAGAGGAAGGGATGCTAAGCGTTGCCTCCGGAAGGAGCAAAATATAAAAAAAGGGAGGAAAGAAGGGTGAAAAAAAAATCCCCATCCCTTGTGGGTTGAAGGGATTTTTACTCAATATTTTACGTGTGTCCTGGTATACGTGAGGACTTCTCTCTCCGCCCCTCCCCCTTTCGTTTTCCCGGCCACGCTAGATAACGAGCTACCAAAACCAGTGTTCTGACATTTATCCGTGGTGTGCTATGCGGGATTGAATTTTTAATGAGAATTTTTTTCAAGGGTTCAAAGAGTGAATTATACATTGTTTGACGTATATTAATAAAGTTTCACGCAAGATGGGAGCGGATACGTGGTCAGTTTAGAAAAGGTTCGGCGATGTTGTTTTTTAAGATGTTCAAATAACTGGAAAAAAAAGAAGGATTTGTAGGGGACTAGACTAAAGGTACTATTCAAACTACCAAGATAAGATACATTTGTTTATATAAAATGATCCGTAAAAGATTAGTTAATTTAGCGCAATACCGCCACGTCATGTCAAAAACTGTAACTAAGAGCAAAAACAGAAAATAAAGGGATGAACTATAAAATAAGGTACACCTTGTTACTCTCTTGGCAGGAGCCAAAGTGAAACACAAAACCCGGGAATATGTTAATTTCACTTAAAGGTACCTTTAAAAACCTTAGCCTTATTTTTAAAATTTAATTTTCATACAAAATAATTTTACAACAGACTTTAACCCTTTTCGATGTCTGCATGATCTAACGCGCTACTCTTGCAGTATACAAAACTGCCAATGACAGGGAGATCGAGGTTCGAATCTTGGTCAGTAATACTAAGGGTGGTTTTTACAAAATAGTTTTACAATTTTCCTTCACACAAATGTAGGTATACTTCATATAAATTTAACCTTCCTCATACCTAAAAATTAGCGTAGTTAGCACATAAATTTATAGCCCAAACGGGTAGTAAGACTCGGTGTTATTTTTTTTAAATGTAAGCCTACAGTACATTTAGTATGTAGCAATATTATATTATTAAATTACATTATATCTAAAAATATCATCAACGTTTCTAAAATAACTGAGATCGATTTATTGACTCAAACAATTTAATTTTCTGTATCTCTTTTTAAACGGGACAGTTTGTTTACTATTTATAAAGTAGTGACAAAACAATTCAAATATTCCTGACTGGTTACTTTTTATTATTTCATATTAAAAAACTTGCTTCCATGGTCGAGTGGTTTAAGGCGTCATTTTTGCACTAAACTGGACTGAGGGTAATGGATAGATCGTATTCGAATCCTGGCCGGGTGTACTGAGGGTGATTTAAAAAAAAAAGTTTTACACTACTCCTCCACACAAATAAGGGTACACACCTATTAAAATTTAAGCTTTACCAACCTTAACACATTAGCTTAATTAGTTAATTTGCTCATAACCGTAATGGTTGGTGAGATATGGTGACAATATATATATATTGAAAATTGCACTCTCAATGAATCGATCTTTCAAGTTGATTTAAAGCTAGTTAGCATGAATAAATTTATCATCTAAAAGTACAGCTAAAGTGTTAAATTAAAAACAGTTTTTATAGGTTTCGAAAAATTTTGAATGGTGGTCACATTACAAATAAAAAAAATAATGTTCTACACCGTGTGTTTACATATTTGTGAGTTCCTGCAATATTACAAAACATACGACGGGGCTCTAGTACAGCTCATTTCATGATTTCTCTTCCCCTTCACACATCCTTTTTTTTTTTTTTTTTACTATTCCTGTAGAGTTGAGCCAACTGTGGTATTTTAGAGTAACTCCACTAGGCCATCCAATTACCTTCTACTCAGTTTCCGCAGTTCAACTTTCTTCCCAGAGGGTGAGGCGGGAGAAAGTATTTATATTTGCGTCTGATATTACATGGAAGATAGGTATAAGTACACATATATCAATGTTATTTTTAAATATGAGACCTAAATTTATCTTTGAGCAATAAATGAAATAAGAATCGCATATGGTGTATTATTTTCATCAGATAAACTATATTTGGTGTTTAGATATATTCATATGCATAAAATATTTTCAAATATTAGTCCGATACCTTAGCTCGGTCAGTATCATGTATGCCTACTAATCTAGGGGCTCTGAATTCAATTCCTAGCAAATATATGTCAGGAAATGTATCTTTGGTTGAATGTGGATTTCTCTTTTATTAGTGAATGATAATTAACGGCCGGGTGATGGATGTTGTGTTTGTTCTAGAATTAAGTTAGTTTATAGTTCGTAAGCTAGTATAATCAGTCGATTTAGAAAGTGCACGTCAAATACCAAAAATAAATAAATAGTTAAAAAATGTAATATTGGTGGTAACCATTAAATAGTAATTATTTGTTACAATTGTTTACAATTAAATATCTTAATTTGTTTTCAAAAAGAGCCCAATAGGTAACTATTAATGATTAGAAAATAGTGTAAAACATATAAGAAAAGAGTTTGATCTTCATACCACAAATAAGAGTTACTTGTGAATGTGTGGAATGCCAGGCCTCCACTGTGGTTCGGATTCCATGTTAAACTGTAAGTCCTTCATTTAATCTCACAATCACCTTACCATTACACATTATCGTAAGTGCGTACAAACTGAACGGGTAGTAAGACGCGGTGCTAAATAAAATAAAATAAACACATCGCTTTATCATCACAATCCTAGTAAGGAATCAGATCGTGATATATTGGTTGGAAACCCTGGATGCTGACATAGACGTCCCAGGTTCGGTTACCGACTGATACTGGAGGATTTTTCTCGAAAGGGGGAACAATTTCCATTGTCCCAAGGATTTGGTTTATTATTAGGCTTAATATCTAGGTTAGTGTCTTCATTGGTTCCTACCCGACATACTCACTGTCATCATCCCTTCACCTCCTTTGGACACGGGAAGAACCTTCACGAAAAGGATGTCCGGTTAGTACATTTGGGCATCCCCTGGATAACATTGCCTTAGTACTCGGTAATCTTTCCGCAAAATGGTCTACACGCTACAAAGTGATGTATCCTAGACACTCAACTATTATGATTTTATTATTATAAAACTTAAATAATTTAAATTTGTTCACTAAAATTCGTTAAAAAGGTAGTTATGACTTTATTCATTCTTGAACTCTGATAAACTCTGGCATAACATACTATTCCCCTGGCCATTTAATTGCTCTCTGGTGTTTTTAAGTGTAGATGTAATCCAAAGAGCAGTCCTTGAAGCTTGGAAAGTTAGCCAAAAATGCCGTATACTTTATTTTATGGAAACAAACTCTGAATCTGAACGTTCTATGAATATAAAATGATATGGAAATACATAAATAAACAATGGGCGGTGATATTTTGGACACTTACCAATCTGGGCTAAGTAATCCTTTTAATTTTCGTAGAGTTGTTTTATAATCGGTCGCGTAAGGAGGCCATTGTCTTTGTTATCATGTTATGTTAAAGCTGACGCCTCTAACGGCGATCAAAGGATCTGACTGGCAGGCGAGAGACCAGTAAAGAGAAATGAAAGCTTGTTGACATAAATGCCGAGAGCTTTGAATTGTGTGTTTTATCAATATAAAAGAAAAGTTAATATTTTATATCAATACTATTATATTTTTAGATTGTTTTTACTTTTACCTTTATTTCTTACATATCCATTTTAATGACATTAGTTCAAATCGACATTTTTGGGATTTATATTTTCTTTGCAAGCGCTCACATCTTCAATCCAGTATGAAACAACCTCTATTACTCTACAAAAACTAAACTACTAGCATCAAAGCTATTCTTCTACAAAATGATATTAACAAGTTTGTAGTTTTAATTATTTCACTTTTGTTACTTTTCATTGTCATTATTTCAGCCATTATTAATTCCTAAATATTTTATTCTTAATGTCTCAAGAAAGTTTTTTTTTAAATTTCAATATCTAAAATCAAAATAAATGTTTGTTTTCTTTAAAACAAAATTTATTTTCTATTTATTTACAATAATAACTTTTCTAATAAATTTACCTTAACATAACGCAGAAAGGTCAAGGTTTGTGAGCCATAATAAAAAAGAATTAAAGGCAGGAAAACATCCAATTGCCACATAAACATTCCAAAAACTTTCAATGATAGCCATATATACAAATCGGACATATGACTTATTAAATGGTCTGCATCTAAGCAATATGTTTTTTTTAACCTTCACCCTCCCCCCTTTCTCTTTTTCTCTCGTAATTCAAGCTAACGATATTTATATATAATATTGAATCATATTTATCTAGAAACTGTGAGAGTTTATAGTTAGTTTTAGTACTGTAAAATGTATATCCCAATATAATGTGGCTTATTTGAATCTCTCCCCTGAGCAAGTAACATCCATGTGGTTTCATTATTAGTTACAATGTAATACCTCTTTAATCATCAAGAGGAAATTAATCTGATGGAAAATAATATTTTCCACATAAAGGAATCTCTAAAATGTTTCATGAAATTTTATAGAGCCATTTGTTAATTAGTTTCTAATGTATTGAAGTTCTTACACACATTGTTTGACCGCCAAGCCTGGTATTTTTAGAACCTTAAATACTATAAAGTCAAAATAACTTATATCGAATCATTTTTTTTACCAAATTCAAATATTTACTTTGCCAATAAATAACAAATATGGAATCCGAACCTTAAAAAAAATTATAACACAACCATTTATGATTTTTTTTCACCATTTATCATGATTGCTCTCATTAACTGGTGAATTAATGATCTGGAATATAGTTTTTAGGATTGTTCTATAATTATGTTGGGATAAAAATCTAATAAAACATCATTATATTTGAAAAATATATTTCAAACTATAAATATAAAAACTCGCTTCATTTTTATAAAAGTTTAATCTTATATTTTTTTGAATCCTCAACCCTTGAATGACCTTAAAGATTCGATGGATCCATACCTATTACAATATGTTTATTTGATCTTTTCTACCTAGAAATAAACATACATACCTAGTTACGCCATTCCCTTGCGGGGTAGGCAAGAAACAGTGCATATAGTTAAAAAAAACTCCGTACTTAATCCATCCTCACTAACTTTCTCAACCCTTAACTAACCTTGTATATTCCCATCACTTCAACACCATCCATACATCAGGTCGTACATGATCTTTTATTGTCAACACTATTAATTATTCCCTTCTTTTACATATTCTTCTACAATATTTAGCTACCCTTTCCTTTTGATCCACACACTCTACCTTCATATAGTTTCTTCAACCATCGCTCCACACTCATCCTCTCAACATATCCAAACCAACCCTAGTTATGAATTACGATATATATATATATATTATATACTCGTATGTATATTTTTTTCAGCGAACAATAGTTTACGCCAACAATGAAGTTATTGAGTTGTTTTGTCACCGTTTTGTTAGATTTGTTATAAGCACACAAAAAAATCTATTTTAGTCTTCATTAATGACGTTTAAAAATAGAAAAGTTTAAAGATAAAAGATTAATTACATAAACGTGTAGGTAGTGCATACACACAGAAAGAGGCCTAAAACCTGCTTCGGTGAACGAATGGCTTCAGGCTTCACTTTCGCAATAGACTACCATCAATGACGGGATATTAGGTTTTGAATTCTATTCGGGTGTACCTAGGGTATATTTTTCCTGAACGCGTTCTCCACTCTTCCTCCACGCAAATGACACTGCCTACCAGCTCGGTCCCGTGGAATACCAACACGTTCCAGGCTACTTTTAAGCTTATCTCAAATGGGTTCCAGATAGCGATTGTACTATTCGGGCGCGAAACATGAAATTAAGGGATTTCGAATAAACTATTTAAATAAACATTGATACTGGAAGACCCAAATTAAATTAAATTCGAAATATTAATAGCGCTATAATATTAAAAATGAACACCGTCAATATCAGATTTAATTGAATATTAAGATATAAATAAAATTGAACACGCATTTGAGTAAATTGAAAGAATTAAAAAGAATTAAGAACACAAAATATTAAAATTGAACCGGCTGAAATTCTTATGACACACATTTCATGAAATATAGAACAGATATGTTTCCTGACGTTAACTGTTGCATTTTTCTTTTACGTGTTGTTCTTACCTTCTAATGAATTAAGACTTTTTATCAGCATTATTAATTTTGACCCAAATTTCACTTTGTATTTATTTCAGTGCAGTTATTACTATATATATATATATATATATGGTGATGATAAAACATCAAGCTTAACTTTCAATGGAAGGTCTCGCAACTATTTGTAGTTCTTATTGTACTTGAATAAAACTCCGCCTAAAAGGGAGGTAAAAAATAACCATAAGAAGAAACATTATTAGTAAAAACGTAGTCTGTAAAATCTTGGACTTGAAGTTCTTGGGGTTGAATGGACATTAAAACGTCCGTGTAAACATCGTCATTTTAACTGACTTCATGAAATGTCAAACCAAAAAACATCTTTAAGAAGCTGCTAATTTAAGAATCTCTATTTTTGCTTTTCTATACTTAATCCCGAAACTTGCAATATTTTTAAACCAATTTTGACCTAAGTGAATTACGCAACATTTTTAAGTGACATTTGGTCAAACTTGCAAAAATTCAATGATGAATCGAAATTTGCATAAATTCTGAGAGGACACAAAGTCACTACCCATTTACTACCTTCATAGATCACAACCTCAAGTACTTTGGAGTAACATAAGGTAGACTTTCCCACTAATTATAAACATTTGTTGAAATACTTTAGGCGCACTCTTAAAGGTTCCATACATTAACACACTCTGAAATTGTGAAAAAAACTTTAAATTAGTCTCACAACAGAATATCACAATATTATTCTCACAATCATTAACTAGCAAAAACGTTTCTTCTTTATTTGTGTTTGGAACGAAGTTATCTAAACTTTCGTGTAATTGTGTAAGATATTGTGGATAATTCAAGCATGACAAATGACCTAGCTTAATGAATAAATGTATGAATCAACTACCGGCCTCGGTGGCGTAGTTGGCTAACGCGCTTGTCGTGTTAAGCCCGATTGCTGAGGACGGGGAGATCGAGGTTCGAATCTAGGTCGGGTTAACTGGGGGGTGGTTTTTCCTAAATGGTTTTCCACTCTCCCTCCACGAAAATGCGGGTTCACTCCCCCTATTTCAACCTTCCCAATTCCTAATCCATTAGAGTAATTAGTAATTAAAGCGTATAACCCGAACGGGTAGTAAGACGCGGTGCTAAATATATAAATATATGAATCAACTGAAGATCATAACTTGTTAATGTTTCATTTTGATGATTTATTTGGAATTCACGTTGTAAAGCTTAAGAAGGACTCTCAGTTGTATTTTCTGTTGGTTTGCGTTTTAATGTATTGATTAATCTCTGCCGATTTGGTACACTTTCTGACTCTGGTTAATTCTGATGAATTAATGATCAATCACACTTTCAACATTTTCTTTTTTATCCTTAACTTTCAGAAAAATCTTAACAGTTCACTTTGACACATTTCCAACGTTCAATTACATCAGTTAACTCTTTATAGTATCTATATTTGTGTCCATTAATAATTATTAAGTATTTATCCCTTTGACCCTTCATTATTTCAAACTCCATATCTACATTGATGACAAAAAACTTTACACCACTAAAGTTCCTGATGGCGCCACCTAAGGGTTTCATGGACACTGGACAGTGTAGCCAACCCCTATAGCTTGTGCAACCCTTGAGACCTAGTTAGGATGTGCCTTAGGCCCACTTGGTATGTTTACAGTTTACCTTAGTAGAATTCAACCGTTAATAGGGTCCCCGCCTTGATAGCGTAGTTGGTTAACGCGATAGTTTTGTGTTGAGCTAGACTGTCAAGGACGGGGAGATTGAGGCTTGAATCTCGGTCGTGTGAACTGCAAAGAGGTCCTTAATGGTTTTCCACTCTCCTTCCACGCAAATGCGGGTTCACTTCCTCTATATTGAACCTTCCCAATTACTAATACATTAGCGTAATTAATACTTAAGTGTTTATGCCGAATGGATAGTAAGACATGGTGCTAAATAAAAAAAAGTGTTCCAGTTGGTATGCAGCGGCAAATGCTAGTACACCTAGTCTAAATTCAATCTTACTCATTCCAAACACATTAGCTTATTTAGTGCATATTTGTCGAACCATCACGTGCTGCTAGAAAAACAAAGAGGCATTAAAACAAATGAGTTAGATTATGTCGGAACAATAGCCTCATGTCTGCGTAGACCGATGTAGAAAATAAGTTCTGTGGTGCGCTGACTTCTCGAGCAAGTGTCGAACTTTTGAATAGCTTCACGGTCTGAAACTAAGAGAGCTGATTACTTTCGTGTTGCAAATGTTGACCCTCGGTGGCGACAATGATTGTAAGTGACAGCCTAGGTAAAATGTGATTTTACCCTTTTCACACCTCGTCGATTTAGGATGTGAACTGTTTTTATATACAGGATGATCCAAAAGTCACGCAACCTAAAGACAAATTTTATATTTTGTGACATATAATATGTACATCTAATGTAAACATAACAACAAACCATAAGGAACTGGTGACCTGGCGGTCTAGGGGTGAGATGTCAGACTTCTATGCTGGCGGCCGGGGTTCAATCCTCGGTCCCGGCACAGATTTATCTGATTACCAAACCCTTCCTTCACCTCTGACAAGACATCTTGTAAATGTGAGGAATGCCAGGTCTCCACGGTGGTTCGGATTCCACGTTAAACTGTAGGTCCTCCATTTCATCTCACAATCACCCTATCATTACACATTAGCTTAAGTGCGTATAACCCGAACGGGTAGTAAGACGCGGTGCTAATAATAACAATAAACCATAAGGAACTCACAGAAGTTGCCTGGGGTATGGTTGCAATACACCTCTCAATGTTGGTTTGCAGTTCAAGGTTCAAGGGTTGTTTGCATACACTGTCTGTTTTAAGTATCCGCACTGAAAAAAATCAGGTGGCGTTAGGTTTGGGAAACGAGTTAGCCACAGAACCTTAGAAATCACAAGACCAACAAAAAAAACAACTCAGCCAGCATTGTCATGCTCTTAAATACTCGTAACAATCCACAATATCGCAATCTTTTCGCTTTGTCTGGTTCATTGAATTCTTGAATTGTGTGAGTTTTGTAAGGCACAAGTTTCATCCGCCTCATACACCTCTGCGTTGTTCCATAGCCCAATCAAGTCTGATGTGATAATCTTCTTAGGGACTTCCTGGGTGACTGTTCTAAGCACTGCCTAACCTTATTCAAATTCTGATCACTCGGACTTGAAGGTCGTCCAGAACGCTTGTCACTCACGCTGCCCGCTTCACGAAAACTGTGTACAATTCGGCACGCGTGATTGTTGGCATTCCATGTACGAATTGGCCTTAAAATAGTTTTCCGAGATGAATACTCGCTCTGTTCGTGAAAAAAACTCATCTTACTCTTTCAAATGCTGTAACTCAACTGGATAGACCTAGTGTATGTCTCAAGGTCACAAAGACTGCGCAAAACCTGGACAACATCACAGTGTTGCCATAAATATAAACAACATGTTCATTTTACATGTTCTTCTGCGAGAAATTTCCTTGAAAAACAGGGGTGCGTGACTTTTGGATCACTCTGTATATATTATGTCTTTATCATTTGCCGGCAATGGAAAGTTAAAAAAAAATTCTTATTAAAAATCTGAGATGTCAAACTATTTACACTAATGGAGTAGGTATTATCAGCGTAAGGTTTTTAAAAAGATGTATCCGGGTTTGAGTAAAAGGAGAGGTGAAAGGTATTTAAGAAAAATATATTCAGCAAATTAGGATCGGGATTATAACCTTAACCTCATCTTAACTGGCAAAACAGAGCATACGAGGAGAACTCCTTAGCCCGCTTGCTCACCGAGGATGGTAATTACGTTCCTAATAAATGACTCGTGATCTTGTCAGTTGTCGTTTTCTGGATTTTACATTTTATCTCCATTCGAACTCTTATGTAAAACATTATTATTTTATTATTTTTGTTTTTACATAATATTGTGGCTAGGCGTTGTTTATAAATACTAGAAAATAAAAGAAGAAAAAGTAAATCTTTAATTATATTCAATACAATCAAAATAACCCAAGCACCCTTTATGAGGAGTTTTGAAATATATATATATATAAACAACCCGATGAGAAATATATTTGAATCTGTAGTGAGATTTTGTTTTGGTTGCAACATTTAAATTTTATCCTAGTTATTTTACCTGTGGCATGTGAAAGAGTATATAAATAAATTAAAAGTTTCTATTTATACTATTTTTTTTATTAATTAATAGAGAGGAAATTTGAACACAGGTTATTTGGTATTTAATCTAGATTAAACAAAAATCTCGGCCTTTTATTTATAATAAGGACATATATATATATATATATTTGTATTTAATGTGAGTGTTAATTTACGAAAAGTTTCATTAGTAAATATGTATATGGCTTTCTATATATATATATATTTGTATATGTTTGAAAGTACGATAAAATAAAATAAAAGGCTATGTGGAAGGGGGAGTGAGATGTAAAATGTGCTGTTGAGAGTTAAAACAATAAAAGCGAGCCTCGCGCGTTTTTATTTCAAATTACGAGGTATTTCCGCTTGAAGCCAAGTCAGGAGGGTAAATGGCTGCTCTCTCGCGGCAGAGCAGGGCATTACCTGCTAAAACATTTCTCTACAGACAGGGATGGACAGGGTTGGAAAAAAATACGGCCGAGGGGTTCATAGGAAATGGGAAACATAAATAGTTTTATTGCTGAAATAACCCGCCTCGATGGCGTAGTTGGCTAACGCGCTTGTCGTGTTGAGCTCGACTGCTGAGGACGGGGAGATCGAGGCTCGAATCTCGGTCGGGTGAAATGGGGGTGGTTCTCCCTAAATGGTTTTCCACTCCCCCTCCACGCAAATGTAGGTTCACTTCCTCCAATGCAACCTTCCCAATACATTAGCGTAGTTAGTACTTATAGCGTATAACCCGAATGGGTAGTAAGACGTGGTGCTAAATAATAATAATAATAATAATTGCTGGAATAAACTCGCACTATTGTTTTTGTTATCTATTTACATGGTCTATTATAATGAGGTAAGATTTTTTTTGTCATTAATTTTCTTTAACTATTTATCACTTTCTGATAAAATATTAAATATAAGAAATACGGAAAAAGATGTTTGAGTACCATTAAAATATAAAACTAATTCTTATTTGATTAATTTTTTTTATCAGTATGCGTATAGTCCGCACGGGTAGTAAGATGAGCAAAAATAAAAATCTTGATCAAATTCGAGTTTGTTGATTGTTGAGGTATTTTAAACCTTGCTGAGGTATTTTGTACAGTCCTGTAAATGGACGGTGGTGCGTCATGACGCGCTCGAGCGAGGAAAAGACCTCAGCGAGTTGAAAGCGACGCCTTTGCTGCGTGAGGGCTGCCAGGTATCCGGGGTGTGCGGCGGCGACGACGCATCCGAGTGTGATCGGGTCCCGGCCAGGAACGCACCTGGCTGTGAGTCGGATTAATTTAGACTCGGGAAGGAAAATGAAATATTCAACGCGTCACACGGGGGGCGTAAGGACAAACTTACATTGGACTGGCGTTTGAGCGGAAAAATTATCTTCATGGCGGTGAGTTTGAAAATTTTCGGATGAATTTCAAATACAGTCTTGTTTAAATTTTTAAAAAAAAGTATTACTTCCCTAAAGGTATAAAGATGGTAAGTTAATCTAATATACAACTTTCTAACCTTGACATATCTATTGACACACAGCTTACACACTAACTTAATTTCACACATATCCAACTTCTGTGAACCTAATATAGATAATATAACAGTTCCTAAATCTATTTAATATATTTTCCTCCGATTCTGTTTAATTTTCTTTTTAGTTTCAATTTTCTTGGGCAATTGAAAAAAATAACCAATTTAAATGTATTGATCTTTTGTCACTGAGCCTCCAATAGGTATTTGTAAGTTGGTAGAACCTGTTCCCAAAAATTAAAATCTATTATGAAATGTTTAGAATTGAACCAATGTCCTCTTTTCATAAGGTATGTCTGTCAAACCATTTGATCGGAGAGTCTCTAAAAGATATTAAACATTTAAATTTATGTATTGCTTGTTTTAAAAATAGTTAATATTTCAGGTTATAGAAGATTTTTATCGATTAGATAAATAGTTTTAAAATGTATCATTAATATGGCTTTCACTATAAGTATTTTCTTTAGTAAAGTATATTTATAGGAAAATATAAAAACTCTAATCTCTAAACTGTGGATCCTGGAAGATTGAAAGGGAAATATAAATTTGGCCTTTATAATTTAATCTACTTAATTTCCTAGTACATTTTTTGCCACGTCCTACTACCCATCCAGGCTGTCCAAATTTAACCCCACCAATGGGTTCAGTCTTAAGAAAGTAAATTTAAAGTATCTGTACTTACCTGTACTGACATTCACCACATGTAATAAAATTAGAGATGGGAAATTTGATTCTTCGATACCCTATCGATTCTTAAGGGTATTTAAAGAATCGTTAAAATACCTACCTCGATTCTTGATGCTTCGTTTCCTAAATATAGCTATTAAAATTAATATATTTTTCACTTTCCTTTCTTTATAGTCTTCTAGTGTGGCTTGCAAGCACTTTTTTTTAACCGCGTCTAAGAACCTGTTTGAGTTGTACCAATAAATCAAACATGCTAATGGAATAAGATTAAAGATGGTAGAATCTTTTACAAAATGTACCCATATTTTCATAGAGGGGGAGTTATTATTACTATTATTATTATTATTAGCACCGCGTCTTACTACCGGTTCGGGTTATACGCACTTAGGCTAAGGTTTAAATGGTAGGGTGATTGTGAGATGAAATGGAAGACCTACAGTTTAACGTGGAATCCGAACCACGACGGAGAACTGGCATTCCCCACAATCACAAGTTGTGTTTAAAACACGTCTTGTCAGAGGCGAAGGAAGGATTTGGTAATCAGACAAATATGTGCCGGGACCGAGGATTGAACCCCGGACCCCAGCACAGAAGTCCGACACCTTACCTCTAGACCACCAGGTCACCTTAGAGAGAGAGTTGAAAATTCATATAGAAAAAAAATAGTTCAGTACATTCGACAGGGATTCGGGCTGCGTCCCCGGCCATCCAATCCGACGCCATTGTGACGCGCTAGGGCACGTGACCGGCGATGCAGGCTCTAGCATATTAATTCAAATGTTAAAAGGCTTAAGTACGCATTATTTGCACCACAATGTTAAGCCCTTAAACATACAAGCTTTAAGGTGTGGTGGTGAACCTCATTTCCACGCCACAGAGATCCAATTTCGATAGTGTGTGAATGTTGGCACGCCTCGAACACTGATAAGTTAGTGGATCGAGTTGGGGGTGGGGGTAGGGGTATGCGAATAGCGTGAGTTACAGGGTGTCGTGACGCAACAACGTAAACCCCTTCGGATCACGTAATTGTTTTCATAACCAGGTGATTATTATAGGATACCGCTAATTGGCCTTCATGAGCGTGAACCACTTTCAGGTAAACAGTCAGGTAAGGAGGGGAGAGACTGGTTGCTTAAGGAGGATCAATACTGACTTTACCTGGATAACCAGTTCGATTAAATTGAAAAATAACAACTGAACATGGGATTTGAACCCCATACTATTGACTCAGTGCGCCAATGCTCTACCAATGATCTGGTCGAATATGATTTAGTAACTAGAAATCATTAATTACCACAAGTTTCGCCTTTCAAACATAATTAAATTATTTAGTGATGCTTTCTTCCAGCTTGATAACCAAGCTATTGATTAGGTTTGTTGTTTAGGACGTTATTAAAAGGGACGTGAGTTAAGTTCAACCCACTTAGTTTGGTGAGGCAGAGAGGGCCTCATACGGCCTTTTGAGATTTCTGGTGCGGGCTTTTTGCTTATTTTATATAAATGATATATTCTTAAACGGCGTGTATTTTAACTAAATTAAATAAAAACGTCATTATTCTATAAATATTATGTTATAAATTAACCGCTTTTATCAATATATTTATCTATTTTTATGTATTTTTTTGTTGGTGTACTACCATATTTTTGGCAAAATTAATCGTTAAAAAGACAGTGGCTGGATGAGTAATCCGCAAAGTAACAAATGACCATCCCCCGTGGGGGACATAAACCGGGTGTACTGAAGAGGTTTTTATCTTAAATGGTTTTCTACTCTCCTTACAGGCAAATGCAAGCACAATTCATTTAAACGCAACCTTCCTCATATCTAACATACTATCTAATTTTTTTTCATATTTTTATTGCCAGAATGGGTTGTAAGACGCGATTGTAAAAATCAAAAACAAAAATTACAAAATAAAACGCATTTAAACGGAATTAGTTTTCTATATTAATTATTATTTATTATTATTATTATTATTATTATTATTATTATTATTATTAGCACCGCGTCTTACTACCCGTTCGGGTTATACGCACTTACGCTAATGTGTAATGGTAAGGTGATTGTGAGATGAAATGGAGGACCTACAGTTTAACGTGGAATCCGAACCACGGTGGAGACCTGGCATTCCTCACATTCACAAGATGTCTTGTCAGAGTCTATATTAATTAAACGAAGGGTTTGTTTTTCTGTCATGAGCATTTCGCATTATCTACCGTACAAGGAGGCCTGGCATTTTAAAATTAGTAGTCCTTGTGTACAAACATGTTCAAACCGAAGCTAGAATTTTACAATTTTTCATCAGATTATTTAAAATTTATTAAAACATGTTTTGAAATAAATTAAATTAAGACTTTTTTGTTGTTTGGTAGTCAAAAATATAAACTATTTGAAAAGTACTTTTATTTTTATGGGACAATCTAATATTCGAATCAAACAAATGGGTTGAGATATCAAGAAATAACTTCTGACATAATATAAATTCAAAGATTACGCTTATGTAACTTGACCTCATCTCTACAGTTTGAAAAAATCAATAAGAAGTTCTTGGTATTAAAAAAAAAGTTATAAATATGATGAAACAATAAAGGTACTAAGCTCGAGGAAACTTCAGGTCTCGCAAGAGTGGCAGGGAAATACGATATTGGTAAAACTTCCCTTTCTTTAAAATGAATATCACAACCTCATGGAAAAATGACCATTTGTAAATATTTGAAGAAGGTTGTAGATAACGGCTTCTACCTCTGAATAGGATCTTAATAAAATATATTTTTATTTATTTAGCACCGCGTCTTACTACCCGTTAGGTCTATACGCTTTAAGTACTAATTAATCTAATGGATTAGGAATTGGGAAGCTTTAATTAGAGTAAGTGATCCCGAGTTTGCGTGGAGGGAGAGTGAAAAACCATTTAGAAAAAAACCAGTTCACCCGACCGAGATTCGAACCTCGATCTCCCCGTCCTCAGCAGTCGAGCTAAACACAACAAGCGCGTTAGCCAACTCCGCCACCGAGGCGGGTATTAAAATATTAATCTTAATGATTTTTAACAGCATAATATATTCCATTGAATAATTAAAACTACTAGCGTATAACCCGAACGTTTAGTAAGACGAGGTGCTATATATTATTATTAATAATAATAATAATTAAAACTACTCGTACCCATGCGAGAAATAACCTAATTGAAATCTCACTCTTGTTAAAGTATACGTTCTGTAATTTTTATTCAAATATTAAGCTCAATACCTTTTTAGTTTCATCGCCACCCCTAGTAGAAAGAAAGTATTTTAATAGTTTAAAATAAATTGAATTATTAATTTCGAGGGATGTCAACCTTTCATGACACCCTGAACCCTAAAAAGTTGTTTTAGCAATGCCGTCTGTGTTACTGGGACTAAAGCCGAAATCCTTTCACTGATCGGGCTTAATCTTTGCACCAAGCGTTTTAAAAAAGGTTTCCCAAAGGGATGTTTGTAATTATCTATCTAACCATGTAATAAAAGTGGTTTACTTAAAGACTAAATGAGAAAAAAATAATTTTCTCAAAATTGGTTTCAACGATTTTGAATACATTTGGAATCTAGACACTGTTTGACATTAGTAACAAAACGTAAACACTAATTTTCCTTTGAAAATTACTTTAAGCGTACTTTAAAAAAGTGAAAATTTCCCATTTTTATCATATTTCTGCAAATTATTAATTAAAGAAATAACATTTCTTTGAAAAGTTTTATGACTTTTAAAAATAAACAATTTGTGTTTAAAACTATATTTAATAAATAGTATATTTTCTGAGTTGTTAGCAAACATAATTTTTTTAATAGAGCTTTCAGAAATAAGGAGTTGAAAATGCACAGAAATATAGTGTGTTTCTGTAACAGTGTATATTTTTTAATGTATGCTCATTGATGAAATACGTTATATTATTGGCTGCACATTTTTCTATAGAATTATATATTATTTCGTTTCAAATATCTAACCAGTTATAAGTATGGCTTAGAATAAAGTAGTGAGAAAATCTCGGTGATGTACCCTACCATTTTATTTTAGATACCTCAACCACTATTTTATGATATCTAGAGAGCCGTATAAATATTATCCACACATTCATCACAACAAACGTAGATTAATTAAAAATTGAAGCTTTTTTTATTTAATTTATTGTAAAACCTTGGTATAAGAATCCACTAAGTAGAATCTTTTGTTTAAATTTAAAAAAATAAAAATCTGTTTTGTAGAACTCAATAAATTGCTGCAGAGAAAAATTTATTGTTTTCTGAAATCACGAATTCCGTTTGAATTAATTATAAAATGGGCACAGCCTAGGTGTATTAACTTTCATTAGAAACAAAATGGTGAAAATTGGTAGAGCAGAGCTGCAGGAATCGTTGTCAAAACAAATCATCTTAAAATTTTAATAAAGATAAACGTTCCGATTTTGATATCGCTTTCAGTGACTCTTAAGCAGCTCTTTCAGCAATAAGAGTACTGGTTAAGGTCAGAATGCAAAGGAAGTGATATAAGGTGTGTGTTCTTCCAGTCTTTATAGCATTTTTTTTTTTTTGCCAAAATAAATTATATATTGCTTCAGTAGAAACATAAATTTTTACTTTTCTTCACATGGTGATATCAACAGTTGTTGAATATATAAGATGTTCGGAAACTCGTAGCCCAAACTGCACGTATAGTTTGTTTGAACCAAAAGTAATACAATATCCCTACACACTTACATCCGGAAAACTATGCTAATACCTTTAAGGCGATTGGCGCTTTTTATTTGGCGTGGAGATTCAGAGCCATGGGAACAAACGTTTATCTTCAAGAATTTTTATTGTTTTGCAATTTTATTTTCGGAAACGGTTTGTTCATAAATAGAAGCATGTTGATTGAGTATTACTTTTTTTTATACACACACCTCCTCTATAATTTTAACAGTCATCAAATATCGATAAAATTTATATTTTTCTTGATAAAACTGCCAGCTTCATAACAAAAAAAAAGAAGAAGAAGAATATAACAATTAATAAACATCGATATATTATCATAGAAGGTTTTTTTCCCAAACGTATAATTTAACCGCAAGACATGTTTGGTAGCTAACGCTATCAGGTGACCTGGTGGTTTAGGGGTAAGGTGTCGGACTTCTGTGCTGGGGGTCCGGGGTTCAATCCTCGGTCCCGGCACAGATGTATCTGATTACCAAGCCCTTCCTTCACCTCTGCCAAGACGTGTATTAATCACAACTTGTGAATGTGAGGAATGCCAGGCCTCCACCGTGGTTCGGATTCCACGTTAAACTGTAGGTCCTCCATTTAATATCACAATCACCCTAGCATTAAACATTAGCGTAAGTGCGTATAACCCGAGACGCGGTGATGATAATAATAAGAATAATAATAATAAT
Organism: Timema shepardi; assembly: GCA_902151425.1. Taxonomy (NCBI): domain Eukaryota; kingdom Metazoa; phylum Arthropoda; class Insecta; order Phasmatodea; family Timematidae; genus Timema; species Timema shepardi. The sequence continues at coordinate 227,455 of CABFVX010000573.1, forward strand.
AAATCAACCATCATTTATTTAGGATTTAAAAGACAAATTACATAATTGACTTTTTGATACAATCCCGAAGTACCTAAAGGTACATCTTCAGGTCTTGTAGTTAAATAAATATTTAAAAAATAGTAAAAATTATAATAATTAAAAAACAAAAGATTTACATACATCATAAAATTTCCTCTCAAAAATATTTACATAGTTGTTTGAAGCGTGCCTTAAAGTATCCAGTCTTTAATTTTATTTTCCGCTAAATTTATCTCAGGGATTTCTCGTATTGTTGGTGGTAGCAAATTAAACAATTTGGGGATGGTTCATCTCAGTTCCTGTTTAGCATAATAATTAGAGTATTAGAGTAATAATAATAATAATAATAGCAATAAAACTAGCGCCATCTACGATTTTCGTGATCTATCCGTTTTTGTTGTCGCGGAAGGATACTTTGGTCGGTTGTGAAGCCACGCCATGCCTTTAACCCTCCCACCCACCATTACGCAAAACCCGTTTTAGACTTGTACTCAAGAAGGCTAAGGGCCTTAAATTGTGTTCAAAGTTTCAGCGTACAGCGTCGGGATAGCAAGGCTGTTCAAGCATGCGTGTACAACAGGTTGATTAGGAGCTAGGCGCGTGGTATTTCACACCTTTACATCATGGAGCACGGCAGCAGAACATACAACAGTTAATAGTAAACAACACACAATTCCGTCTAGAAGTGCGAATATATTCCTAAGGCTTTCATTAACGGTCCTACATCACAAGAAGTGCTTGCCATTATTATATGTGCAGTGCCGTGCATCAAGCTTCTATACAACCTGTTGTATACGCATGCTTGAAAAGCTATGCTCTCCCGGTGCTGTACGCCAAAATTTTAAACACAATTTAATGGTATTAGCATAGATTTCCTAATGTAAGTGTACAAGTATTTTGTATTACTTTTGGTTCAAACAAACAATACGTGCAGACTAGGCTCTGGGTTTCCGAACCCCCTGTATATCATGAGCATAGCGGAAATAGATCGCAAATTTCTAAATAAATAGAAAAGGTTGTCATTAAATTCCAGGACACCCTTGACAGATATTCAAGAGCTGCAAAGAAAATTAAAATCCCTGTTTCTAATGGAGTATTATTTTATTTATTTTGACCAACAAATATTTTGATACAAAAACTGCAAAAATACTGCCCTAATATCGTGTTACCTATTCTCCTCCCTTAATAATGGATGTTGTTTATATTCTTGGTGTACTTACTAAAATATATAGTACAATACAATATTCATATGACAGCTGGAAAAGTTACTAGATCCACTTATAAGTATTCATACTTAAGATCAGTTGATCTGCAACAGTCAATTTTTAAAGCTATTGTCAATACCTAGAAAATTATATCAATGATATAGTAAAATGTTATCAATTTTAGTTTAAAAAAAAGTGTTTTATTTATAAAGTCTTGCTTGTTAAAAGTGAACTGTATTGTATATAAAATTCTGTCTTACTATCACAATAGTAAATAACAAGGTTCTAAGGTTGTGTTTGTGGTATTAAATGTACTGTCCAGATATATAAGTTAATATTTAAATCGTTAAATTATATTTATCACAGTATATTTAGTTTGAAAAGTACCCGTTAGGTATTACTATCTAAAAAAAATCAAACATAAGAATAGACTCTGGCACCATTTATAAATATAAAACTACCTAGATTATTGAGCTAAACTAGGAAAATTAATTTTTATGAGAAACTTCTCATCTTTCGTATTTAAAAAATAATTAATTTTTTTCAATCACGTCTTAGTACCCATCTGGGCAAGCAGCATGATCAAAATAAATAGGTATTTGTGAAGAAGTTCGAGCTACCCTCATTAATGCACAGAGAGATTGTAAACCTTTTAAGTAAAAATGCACTATTAGTTCATCAGGCCGGAATTCAAACCCCGACATGCCACGTCATCAGACTATAAGGAAGTTCACGTTCTAGCATACATGTCCACATATTCGGGTTTTAAAATACATTTTAATAAAAATCCAGATTCCATTTTATATTTGAAAAGTTTCTTGAATATGAACAAAAAAAGGTGAGGGTTTGAAACCTGGCTGGGTCACTATTACTCCCATTAATCCTCTAACCAAAATTCCGTGTACGATCATCACGAAACATGAATTCTTCTTCATTCCCTATTTATTAACCTACACTCAGTTTTTCTTTTACCAATTACCTTTTATTGACCCTTGAAAAAGATGCTTCATTTAATTTATATCTGGTTATATTTTAAAACCTCCTTTCACTGCTGCATTAATGCGTAGTGATCTTCTTTTTTTTTTAGGGAATCCTAGTATCTCAAAACTTGACCAATTTTTTTTCTGCCCAAAATTAATCAAACAATTTTAAATAATTTACAATAAATTATAGAAAGTTTATAGTAATATATAAAAAAAACTCTTGTTAAGTATTGGGATACCTGTACTAGATGCATCAATAAAAATAGATTTTTCTTTATTTGAGGTATTTAACTTGCACTATCTAAACCGATTGATCATATCAGCACACTAGAATTTAAATGAATGAAAATGAAAGGGCCTACCAATTTTTCCCGGGTAAAGTATTTTCACATAGATTCCAGGATTCTTTTACATGCCACAATTGACATTGGACCGATGGCTTTACTTCCCCTTCGAATGAAGTTATGCTATGGATTCTTATTTCTAAAGAGAGCCCCATCAACCCCGGCTAGGTTTGAATCCACGAACATCGGATCCTGAGGCGAGCAAATTACTCAAAGACCACCAAGGTTGACTAATAAAACAGCTATAAAGCCAATCTATTTTTATAAGTTATTGATTTTTAAATTTAAAATTATATACCTGACTAAATAATATACTTTCATGTGTTCATAAAGATAAAATCAATTTAGACAGTTGCTCCTAAGATATCATATTTTTTAATATTTGACTGTTCCAAGAGAATAGCCACATTAAAGGAGACTCAGAAAGGTTCAAACATTTCAGATACATTTCAAATGTCACAAATGGACTGTTCGCCCAGAACATTAATTACATTATTCGGTTAGTAGTGATTCAAACTAGCATGCATCATATAAAAGACACACCCTTTTGAACGGATGTCCACTAATAACCCTTACGTTACTAAAGCTGGAAAAACTTAAGGTGAAAGGGTAGGTGACGCGAGAAAATGTTAACGTTTTTGAAGTATTTATAGCAAAACATTTACTTGGCGAAAATAAATCAAATATTTCTTCAGTAGAAACATAGTTTAGTTTTCTTCAAGTGGTGATATCAACAGTTGTTGAAATTTGTTATGAGCACATCACCATTAGGTGATACACTTTTTAATGAAGAGAAAAATTCGACATTACATTCCAGGACACCCTTGAGATATATTAAAGAACTGTTGAGGTCACAATGTGAATAAAATCAATCTCTATACTTCTACTTGAGATTATTCTATTTATTTTGACCAACAAAATATTTTGATATGAATAAAGATTTAAATAAAGAGAAAAAGTTTTGACAAAATTCCAGGACATCCTTGACAGATATTCAAGATCTGTTGACATTAACATCTGGAGAAAACTAAACTCTATGTTGCTACTGGAGAAATATTTTATTTATTTTGGACTAAAATATGTAATGCTATAAAAACTGTTAAACTACTCGCGCTCCCTTAGGTCACACCTTAACAGTCCAATGTACAATCTGGAGGTAGCCAATCGGATTTAAGATGAGGAAAGTAGAAACTATTGTAAGTAAATTTTACTTCGGGTAAAACTAATGCAATAAATACTACCCCAACTTCTAAAAACTGGAAGAACACATAAGATGAGACTGACACATTAGTTCGCGTGCCCACAGGTGTTTTTTAATTGCTTTAAATTATCATGATCTTTTTAGCATCGCGTTTTACTACCTCTTCATCTTATACGCTAACGTATTAGAAAGGAGGAAGGTCAAATGTAAAGGAAGTGTACCTGCATTTTCTTGGAGGAGAGTAGAAAACAATTTAACAAAATACACCCACAATAGACCCGACTGGTATCATAAACCTGATTTCCCTGCCATTGGTAATCCGGCCTATTGTGATAGTGACGCCTTAGACCATTAGACCACTGAAGTATTTTTTATATCAACGCGTCTTACTACCTGTTCAGGCTATATGTAGATATAATTACTCTAAGGGGGCGGGGATGAGGAAGGAAGCATTTCTAGATATTTGCATGGAAGGAGAGTGGGAAACCATTAGTAGGTAAAACAACCCGATCGTGATTCGAACCCCAATACCCCTGTCTTCAGCAGATCAAAACATTTCCACTGAGTACTTGCTTTTAGTGAACAGGCGTCATGTTTTCACTAGAAGCATTTAACAACATAGTTGTGTGTGCGTGTGTTTTTATATATATGTGTGTGTGTGTGTGTATATATAAAGTCCCTGTTGTGTCAGATCTGCCCGGCCAGCAATCATGTCGACCAATTAGATCCAGTAGCGAAACCGTCAGTGGAAAACGGAGACCCGTCCCAGCAATTAATGTAGCGAGAGTGGTATTATAGGGGACAGTGGGGTTAACTGTGTACGGGCGTGGGGGTGGTACGTTGTCCCTACACGTCACCATAATTTAGAAGAGGAGAAGAGATCAAGGTGGGTTTGGTGGTTGGTCTAGACTAGTTACGTTGCGTTGCGAAAACTTTCATTTGTATCATTATGCTTTTGACATTATTTTATTTATTTTTCCTTTCTCTCAGTTCTCCTCTCTCCTTTCTATTTTACCTTACTCTTCTATTTTTCTTTCATTTCTCTCTTCCATTCCCCTCGTCTTTATATTAGTTTTTAACTTCACTCTTTTTAATTCTCTATTCATCTTTACCTGTGGGTTTTGGTTGTTTATTTTTTAATCACAAACCCAATTTATCTTTGTTTATTTCTAGACCTTAATTTTCCTATGAATGTATCTTTGAAATGGCATTGAGTAAAAATAACATATTTTTTGTGGTCAAGATTCATAACATTTTATTATAACATTCATGTTAGCTTATATACGTTGATAACATAAACTACATAAAAAGTGACAGCTGGATATCATATAGCTTGACGTATGAATACGTTAAAGTCCAGCTATTATCTTTTATAACTGTGAGATATGTTCATTTGTACAACAAATGGGATATTTTTTAAAATTATAATTTAGTTTGATACATTTTTGCAAGGCATATTTGTTTCATAATTCAAATTATATGTATTTATTTTAAACTTTTTTTTAAATGATTGATTTTAATTTTATTAATATGCGCAACCTTGTCCCTCTTCTCTCTCTTAAACTAAAAAACCAATAAAGCCATCCCATTTCTTAATATACTTGAATACGAAGTAAACTGTTTGTTTTTCCCACAATCTTTTATCTCCTCATATTTTCATTTCTTTTGTTCCTTGACTGTTTTTTTTTGCATCCCGCCCTGGTTTTCCCTTTACCTTCCAGCTGGAAAAAAAACCCATCGACGTTGTTACAATTCACAAAATGATCCATCCACCCCTAAAACACTGCCGGCTATTTCCCAGTGGATGATACAATGACATCTATGAAACAAAACCTTCCATTCCCGTGGGATGATGCGCCGTTTTGGATGAGGGGGTACAAAATTGAAGTCACCCCTTGGGGGAGGATAATTCACCATCACCGCCTAACCCTCCCTATTTTTACCTTTGACCCGTCACTGCGAAAAATTCAACAGCTTATATTAGCTGTTTAATTATAAAAATGGAGAAACCGGTAGATATCTTGCATTAAATTTTTGCAGTATCACTGGTGAACCTGTTTGTTTTGGGGGCTTTTGTTTTCTGTATAATTTTTTGTGTTAAAACCTTGGTGAAAAAAATATACCTAATGTTGTATATCGTTAAAGATACATATATAAATTAAGTCCTCTAGGTGTATTTAGTTAAAAAATAATTCACAAATTAACCACGCCATAAAATAATCCTACAAATGTGTTGCTGGCTGCAAACATCAGGAGTCCGGATAGCTTGAACAAGTTATGAATAATGTATTTATTTTAAATTGTAGACCTCTACACAAGTTTTTTTTAAACTGTAAGTGATAGCCTTTTTACCCGTATTTTTTTCAACATAAGAAACTAAATTCAATTCAAAATATGAATATTTTAATAAATGTTTTTATTTGAAAAGTAAGATGTAGGCCTATGACTTATACTCCTTAATTTTTACGTTGACATATTTTATTAAAAGAATTAAACAAAATACTTGGCTAATTTCTTTTGTAAATAAAATTATATACGCACTGTTTGTTTGTATGCTTCTAAAAGTATGTAGTATCTCATTCGATTATCGATACATTTTGTTGTTTGTACAAGAACACTTATTAGAGCAGAACAAATATTACTAGAATCAGGCAGAGAAATAGGTATTGATGAAAAGCATAAATATGTAACATCTTGGTATCATTATATACCCCTTGTAGCTCTCATGAGTATCTTAATACAGTCCAATTGTCATAAGAAGGGCCTTTTAGAAAACACACACACACATATATATATATATATATATATATATATATTATTTTGTTGTTATGTTAATAGTGCTACTACAAAGGTATTGATAGCTGTTAGAAGTGTAAGTTGCAGTTTACATGAAATTATGAATTCGCTAATAAAAATCTAGTTATTTTTCAATAAAATAGTGGCGTATCTATAAAAATTCTGAGTAACGCCTTTTGACGTACCGTAAGCTAGGAGTGGGAGGAGTAGGTTTAAATGGTGCTTTAAAAAAAAAATTGGGTAGGAATCATGAACTACTGAGATACTTTACCATCCTACATGGCTCTAACATATCTTTTTATGTTAATTTTAAAGTAATTATTAGATTATTAGACCGGTCCACATGAAATGCGGTACTACTAATATGGGTGTATATATATTGCAGAGTACTCATCCTAGCTCGGTAATACTCTTACACGAACTGTGGGGTAAAAATTAAATTAATAATGACTGATCAAAATGGAACATGAGGTTAGGTTGCGTTAGGATAGGTTAGGTTAGGTTAGATCAGGTTAATGGTTGTATGGGATTACGGGTTGTTCCGCAATTCGTGTGGACCGGCTGACTGGTATATTTTTTTCCAAAATTCCATTGGGCTCTAATTTAATGTCTGCTGACAGTTATACCTTCGCAACCTCTGCAAATTGAGGGCGCCCTATTAGACCATAAGGGAGGAGGTCCCTCTCTTTTCCTTCTCTTTCGTTTGAAGTAAGAGGGTATGTATTTTTTGATACAAGATGTACCTTAACATATTAAACCCGCTTCAGCGGAGACCTAAGTACATACACAAAAACTTTGTCGACCTGCTTCGGTGACCGCATGGTCTAAGGAGTCACTTTCACAATTGAATAAACTTCCAATGACCGGGGTTTTAATTCCGGTTGTGTGCACTAAGGTGAATTTTTCATTTTAAGGATGACCTGGTGGTCAAGGGGGAAGGTGTCAAACTTTTATGTTGGGGGCCCGGGGTTCAATCCTCGGTCCCGGCTCAGACTTATCTTATTGTCAAACCCTTCCTTCACCTCTGGATACGTGTATTAATTACAACTTGTGAATGTGTGGAATGCCAGGCCTCCACCGTGGTTTGGTTCCCACGTTTCATTTCATCTCACAATCACCCTACCATTACACATTAACTCAAGTGCGTAAAAACCAGAACGGGTAGTAAGACGTGGTGTTAGTAATAATAATAATAATAATGAAAACCTAATTTTAAGGTTTTAACCCTCCCTTCACGCAGATGCGGGCACACTTCTTGTAAATTAAGCTTTCATGATCCATAGCTCACTGGTTTAATTAATACATATGCGTGTAAGCTGGACAATTAGTAAGACGCGGCTCTAATATATATATATATATATATATATATATATATATATATATAAATTATGTGTCCCATTTGACTTTGTTTTCAAGTTATGTCATGTTTGTACTCCAGTAACGTGGAGCTGCTTAACATTATTGGAAGTGTTCAAAATGGCCAGCTTCCGCCTAAATATAGCCTTGTAGCCGTCGTGTCGTAGAGTGACACACTCTTCCAAAAATACCAGATGTTTGGAATGACCTGGAATATCCCATAAAACATACCTAGTCGACAAGTTGTGAGATTTCGAGTGTTGTATATAAACACTTTAATGGAATCACTTGACTGTAGCTCGGGAACAAGGTCAAATGGGACTAATGTTTATATGAACTTTCTTTCATTTTTTTTCTGTATAACGTTGAAGTTGGTCTCACATGTTACGGTACACTCTGTATATGAAAAATCCATACAATGGAAAAAAAGAAGATTACCCTTGTTCTACTTTCAAGTCATTTGTCATGTCATAGCATTTAGTCTGTCTATTTCTTTTGTAAAGACTTTAAGAGGAAAGTTAGGAGAGCGATATATTCACTCGTTAAACTGGAAAATTACATCATAATGTTGGTATGAAGTAGATTCTTTTGTTTTACGAAGCTCTGCCAATTCTATCTCTGGAATTATACTTTTGATGGGACATTGTACAGAGTGTACTAAAAGTTACTGTGCAGTAAAGTAGCATATACCTCGTATATGTTCTTCCTAAAACAAGATGTTGGAAATGTCCCTCTTGGACATAAATACATGTTTGGACAAGCCTGTTCATATCATATCATACGAAGAGTTGTGTCCAGACATGTTTTAAAGACAAGGACATTTATGACATTTGCTTGGGAAGAACAGCAACGAAGTACATGATAGTCTACTTCAGATTAACTTTTAGGACATTCTGTAGAATTTTTTTTTATATAAATGTAACACTCCTTCATATATATATATGTGGCCGTATGATCTAAGTTGTCAATATCGTGTTGGATTGGCCTGTCGAAGATGGGTAGATTGGGGCTCGGATCCCAGTAGGGTCTACTGAGAGTAGTTTATCCGAGATGACTTTCCCGTTCTCCTTCCACGCAAATTCGGGTTATATTGGCATGTTCTAAGCCCTAATGCTTCATTTCTCATCACCATCCCATTAGAGTAATTATAATAGATGCGTATAACCATAAAGGATAACGCAGAGATAAAAAAAATGTTACCTTTAAAAATCATGTTTTGTTAATAAGTTTAAATAAAATATTCAATTTTAACTTGAATACAAAATTGTAGCAAGGCTAAACAAGTATTTATAATTAAATTAACATAATTCTATGACTAAAAATATATGAATATGTATAACTAATCTATAATAATTGTTATTGATAATACTTCAACTAGGGTATTAAATAAAATGAGAACGCAAACTGTAATATAAATCAATATAACCAATTGTAAAAAAAAACCTACCAATGTTTAAGATAGATTATAATTAAGAAGAAATATACGCGATTATCATACATAGTTTGTATTGGTCAACCAAAATTTAAATCTTTGCAAATATGGTTCATACTATTAAAAACTAATTTAACATGAGCTGTATAATAGATTGCTCTGAACAATTCTGTGATAAAATGTACTGTAAAATATTCCTAAAGAAATACAAAATTTCATCAGTTTGAGATGTTTGAGGGTTGAGTTAAATCAACTGTATTTCAATTAATAATTTCAAGGAGAAGGTGATACGTTCGTAAGGAATATTCATTATTTTTTTGTATTAAAGATCTCTATTTGAATATTAGTAGCTCTGGTTACTGAAATTAAGGCTAAACACAAATAAAGAACTAATATTATAGTATTCTGGCTATTCTTGCAAGTAAGCTGTGCAATTTTATTAGAATTATATTAACTTTATTTAATATTAATTCAGATGATTATTTGCACATGACTAACTAACCTAACCTAACCTAAGATAAAACATCTCTTACAACACAGCAAACCCTAGCGTCTATAACTAAATGTTTACTAATTTTATGGCAGAATGAACTCTTAGCTGAAGATTTCCACACGTCCATTATAGACTCTGCCTTAAAATATCAGAGAGGAATGACCCTGAGCACGGGAAGATTCCTGGATAGCTCAGTGCTCTCATTGGCGTACTTAGCCAAAGGTCCTGGGTTTTAATTTCTATGTCCAGGTGAAACTTTTCAACTAAATAATATAAATTGGAAATAGCTTTGGTAACATCCCCAGGTATCGAACCAAGGTCTAGTATACTTATGGTAGGCCAATATATTTAAAACATTTTAAAATGGTCGAGACTCCGAAATAGTGTGCTTAAGTTTGAAGTGAGAGGGCAATTGAGCCCTAATTTTGCATCTATTATTGTTTTATATTTACGTATAAGCTTTATACTTTCCTCCCAGAAGAATATCAGCTACTCTTACGCAATCCTCTTATCACTTTATATAAACTAAAACATTAATATTCTTTGAATTGAAGAATGAAACCGGGACATGGGAACTCAACCCAGGACCTTTGGCTTAGTACGCCATTGAGCTATCCAGGAGTCATCCCGTGCCCAAGGCACAGAGAAGGATCGGGATTCGAACACTGAAACGCCAGTTATTTGCAGTCCAGTCTAACGAAGAAGTGAATCCTAAAGAATGGTGACCGCAGAAGCAAAGACTCGTGTCTCTTACGTTTAAACTGTAGACGCACTGGCATTGTATATTTGGGTCCAACACACTCAATTGTTTGAAAAGTTTTGTATAATAAAAGGGGGGTGAGGCGGGGCTAAGGGACTACCGCTACCTAGACTATTGTACTCGGAGAGCCAGCAATTCTTAGCTTGCTTTTCTCACGAGGAACATTTTGTAAGTGAGTTGTTTTAAAGAATTCTCACTTGGAAGCGCAGTTATCACTGGATATTTTAAGTTATAACCTGAGTCTAGGAGCGCAACAAAACTCCCGTAAGGCTGGGTATCTGTTATATCCTTGTCTGTGGCCCAGGGTCATTCTACACACATATTTTAAGAATGAGTTTGTAATGTACATGTGGAAATCTTTAGCTACATATGTTTGGTCAATCAAGATCACCAACTATCAGATACTGTAAAGCAGCTTCCATAGACTCGGTATTTGTCTTTTCGCTGCCAATAGTGCAATTAGAATTGTTTGATTCTCATGTCCGGGAGTAATTTCTCAATTTAAAGAATATATATAAGACATATATGCGTCTATAGCCGTGATTAACAAATATGGCAACTTATTTATTTATTCATTCATTAAAAATGTTTGTTAAAACTTATGTTATCACTAGCATTAGTGATACAGTCCAGTTTGCTGGTGACACGGGGTTGGGGTTAGAATCTAGTCTGGGTGTAGTGTTGACACTTTTTCCTAAACTGTTTCTTAAATGTTTCGTATAAGATCTAACTTCTTCATCCATCGAAACATTGCTGAATTAACCAAAGATGATTTTTCTTAAATGGTTACTCAGACCAAATTCAAATAAACTGGGGTAAACTTAACCCTACCCTATTCATTAAATTAAATGTGGCTTGGCTTGGATGTAAGACGTGGTGCATAAAACTCAAACAAAGTAATTTAATTTATATATTATATATTATTTTTAGTTCTTTCTTTCACGAAATCACATAGACGTGACGGACCGCCGTTGATATGCTGGCCATCCGTTGATCCTCCCTGCTCTCTAATATACGACTTCTCGGGATTCCCCTTGGCATCAACTCTTGCGTATCATACAAGGCCGTAATGGTGGGAAAATAAGTTTCATTATTACACCAGGAACAACGTTTCCTTCCTGCTCCTCTAGCGCTTCCTCTTTGAACACACAAGTTGACCAGGAAACCAACAGACTGTGAGAAGAAACAATAAATCCCAACCCCTTTTACTAGTCTACATCCTCTCCATAACAAAACCAACCTTCTTGCCTCGGATGAAGAGAACATAAGATTATATTGTTGGGTAGCCCTAGGAATCGTTGTCGTCACAGCCTCATATTGACATGTTCTAATGGTTCCTGAAGGTTGTTTGGTGTAGGTCAGGGCCTTGAGGCGTGCCTAGACGGTCGCCAAGGGGTGCATTACAACAAAATCTATTCTTTCGGTACCTAAAAATATATTATTTAGATACACTAAGCTAATAATTAATATTTTTAATAAAAGATAACATTTACATTTTGTATCTTATCTTAAAAATATTGATTTTTAAATATATTGACAGCATAATACATATATGGCGTTATTACCTTTGAGGTTTCTTTCGTTGGTGCAGCACTTTTGATATTCAATTAAAATTTTACAAAAAATATTAATAGTAGTACAGAGATAGTGTCACATTTATTTAGTGTATTTATCTCATTAAAAAAATTTCCCGTTATTTTGGAACCCAATTCAAATTATTATTAATATTTTGCAACTTCCAGAGGGTGCACTTTATTTATATTATAAAGAATACAAATGGGGAGCATATTTGAACCCTCGCCCATGGCGCATGAAACACTTTAGTTAGCCCTGGTTGTAAATTTTCTCTTAACTATACTTTCTTCATCCCTAAAACATTTGTGTAGTTAATTATTAATACCACGGATGGGTAATAAGACACAGTGCAAAAACAAAAAGTAAGAAACAAATTACTATTATTTTTACCGGTAGAGAACATTATTTTGAAGCAATATTGGTTGAGTACCTTTTTAATAAATCCCTGCCACAAAAAGTGAAACCTCAGCTAAAAATATCCAATAAACCTCTTATATAAGTTATAAAGATATTATACATATTTCTTTTTCATAATATATATATGAGTATATGTATTTTTTCCAAAGTGAATTTTAATAACTAATATTATCCTATTCATGCTCAATTCTTTAAGGAAATTGCTATTGAAATTTTTTAACCAACCTCAACTTTTCATCCACCACACAAAGAAAAAAAAAGAAAAGAAAGAAAAAACTATTTATAGGCATGAAAAACAAACATGAAGATAAGAGCCCACTCTTCAAAAACAGAATCTTTTAGAAAATACATTATTTACTTCTCATGTTCAGAAATGATAACATTTTAATATTTTATTAGTGTTATTCAATTGTTATTGATAATCTATCAAAAGTAACAGCTGCAGATCATATCACCTGACGTATGGATACGCGGAAATAGATTTTGTGAATTTTATAACGTTCATATAAGAAAGTATCTTCCTTTGAAAATTGGTCTGTAAACGCAAGCTATTTATTGATTCCCAAACTACGGTGAACGCAGCTCATGTTTGTAAAACCGCTACAAATCAGTTATGGTTTAGACTCAATAATTAAAGGTTGGTATGATTGTATGGTTTTATTGGTAGGCCTGTATTGTGTGCTATTTGCAATAACACGGATAATAGGATGAGGGAGGGGGAGAGTGAGGGGTGACTTTAGCCAGGATACGGGGAAAGGGTTTCAGGAGGGGTGTGGGGATATCAGTATAGTATCAGTACTAGACACAACCACAAACACAAAGCCTTGTGACGTCATAGGCTACGAACGTGATAACCGCGAGAACATGTTCGCAACACATGGTCCGCAACCGCACTGGCGCTACCTATATATATACAAACCCAACTTCTAACAGCACAGGTTACCAAACATTGATTTAAGCTCAACGTTCAGTGCGGACCCGTTCGCCCGGCTACAGATATTACTTCGAATTCAGAACGAAAATATTTAACAAGGCAGATTTCACGAGGTTATTAGAGGGCGTATTGGTCGCCAAATCAGTTTCAAGAGGAGCTATATGTTTTCAATTTTAAAAAAACCTTTTTTGTTTTATTTTATCCCTTTGTTTTTAACCCAATTATTTTGTTTGTGCGGTGACCTGGTGGTCTAGGGGTAAGTTGTCGGACTTCTTTTCTGGGGATCCGGGGCTCAATCCTCGGTCCCGGCACAGATTTATCTGATTAACAAACCCTTCCTTCACCTCTGACAAGACATCTTGTGATTGTGGGGAATGCCAGGCCTCCACCGTGGTTCAGATTCCACGTTAAACTGTAGGTCCTCCATTTCATCTCGCAATCACCCTACCATTAACACATTAGCGTAAGTGCGTATAACCCGAACGGGTAGTAAGATGCGGTGATGATGATGATAATAATAATAATAATAATTTTGTTTGTGCTCATTAATCAGAATGGTCTTAAATTGATTATAAGGGATGCTACTAGGCATGCAGTCTATGGCGTTGGGCTCACAATAGAATGGATTTAAACTGTGGTTCTCCTATTCTATATTGAAGAAAATGACCGTACTCTTCGTATAAAGCTACCCTCCTCATCTATATTTCATAGTTTTAGTAATTATTTAACGTTTTAAAACGTATGAAATTAATAAAAAAGGGAGAGTTTTTTTATAATAATAGTGTCTATACTTTTTATAATTTACAGGAAGTGTACGGTACCTAATATAAACTACAAAGGATTAAAATCTCGGATTTTAAATAAACGGACAAAAAATAAACTCCCCCCCATCGGTGAGTACGAAGTATAAGACGTAGATCTGGTATAATTTGGCTTTAAAGTGACGTAGAACAGTCGTATTTAACCTGGGGTACACAATGATATCTTAGGGGTACGTATACAATTATTCTAATTTAAAACTTATTTAATACATCATTTTTGGTGTAGTTTATTTATTTTTTATATATATTATAGAATATGTGTAGTTTGCATTATGCCCCATAAGCTTCAGGTGTACAAATTTTAAGGTAAATTGTATCAGGAGGCATGCGAGAAAAAAAAAGTTGAATACCCCTTAAGTAGAGGTAGGGTTATGAGATCTTATTTGTTCCGAAGTAGTTTTTTTAAATAAGAGCATTATCATAGCAGGCCCAACTCTGCTCCAGACTCGCGTCTGCGTGTGTGCGCGTAAGGTATGAGAGTAAAAGGGAAAAGAAAATACTTAAGATACATCAGAAATGTAAGCTGTACATTCGTATTTGAACGATTACTCGAAATTTTCCGCGGTGACTATTTGGGACAACGTGACAAATTTTTTTGTTAATAACAAGAGTACGGTATGTTACTATTATGATAAAATGAAGATTTGTGCACAATGCTTATCTGTAAAATCATTCTAAAATTAATATAAACGGCCTTTTCAATGCAGTTTTTTTTGTTTAAATATTATTTAATATTATAACAATTTTAATTATTAGGAACTTATATTAACCCTTTATCTCTATTAATTTTTAATTAGAAATGATCCAGTTTTAATCGTGTTCCTGTATTTTTACGATTTCTAGCTGACTGTACCACAAAGATGATTGACATGTGATGTACGATCTTAATACCGTCTCACTCTCAGTTATGTTTGTACATTCCCTTTAAATGATACCTTCCATATCAGTGTAAATATGTGCATAGTTCAGGATGGATATTAGTACATGGAACACAAAATAAAGGGGGTTCCCATTACTCCAGGAGTCACAAGCTCCCCACAATTACTTTCTACTAGCGGTTAAATAACGCTAATCCCTGATTAATTATGTAGCAACATCGACTGACAGATTGCCCAACGTGGGTCGTATCGGAATACCCTCCTGCCCATCCCTTTTCATCCCCGAACATCACTATTATAGTCATCATATTGGAGAGCTGATACTATTAATCGAGACTGGCTTCATTTAACCCCTCAGCCGTACCACGAACATTCCCGAAATGTCAGACCAGAGAGGGTGAGTGTAGTAGGGGAGACATATATTAACCCGCGAGCAGGAAGTTAATTTTCTGCATCAGGCTCTCTGGTGTTATCTACTGAAGGGAATATATTATATTCCAGATGTTTGTACTCTTCACGTTATCGCATTGCAAAGCTAGTCTCAACTAATTCGAGAGTGAGTACATACGTGTAAGTAGAATGTCTTAAATTCTTTGCTTAAAGATTTAAACAGTATATAAATGTGTTATGGAGCTGCGTAGAGGTTTAAACAACATAAAAATGTGGTACGGAGTTGCGTAGAGATTTAAATATATAACTGTGGCAACAATTTGTTTGGCTATCTAACCACTAGATAAAAGTAATTGAGTTGCATGGATATTTGTTAGCACTGCTTCTCACCATACATTCTATTTACACGCTAATGTACTAATTACGCTAATGGATTAGGATGAGGGTAAACTGAATTAAGAGTTATTGTACTCAAATCTGCGTGGAAAGAGAAAGGTAAATCGGGAAACCATATAGGAAAAAAACACCCTTAGTACACCCCACTGGATACGAACCACGATCTCCCCGTCATCGGCAGTCTAGTTTACTGAGAGGGTAGCGCGACCACCGAAGTGAGTGAATAAAGTGACTATAAACAGTTGTATATGTACCAGGAACAAATTTTGTACTGATTAAAAAAACTTCTCGGCCAGCTGTGCCCAACTATTATAGGTATAGTCGGTGACCTGTCGGTCTAGGGGTAAGGTGTCAGACTTCTGTGCTTGGGTCCAGGGTTCAATCCTCGGTCCCGGCACAGAATTATCTGATTACCAAACCCTTCCTTCACCTCTGACAAGACATCTTGTGAATGTGGAGAATGCCAGGCCTCCACCGTGGTTCGGATTCCACGTTAAACTGTAGGTCCTCCATTTCATCTCACAATCACCCTACCATTACACATTAGCGTGAGTGAGTATAACCCGAACGGGTAGTAAGACG
>CABFVX010000573.1:244252-264082 GCA_902151425.1 Timema shepardi
GGGGGGGGGGGGGTAACACTGATTCTAGCCCAAACAGCCGCGCAGTCTGTGTTATTGTATCCCTGGGCGACATCAAAATGTCCCTAAATAGTACATATTTAGCACTATCTTGGCGGCACCCCTAATTACGGAAATTGTTGGGGTGCTACACTCTTAGAAATGTTTGGGAATCGCTTGTCTAGAAAGTCGATGATAAGGAAATTGAGGTTCGAATCTCGGTCGGATATACTGAGGGTAGTTTTATCAAAAAAGTTTTTCACTCTCTCCACGCAAGTATGGGTTCATTTCCAATGATTGTATGCAAGGACGATGCTGAGCACAGCCAGAGTACAGGCAGAGTATGAGCCTCGTGCTAGTACGATCTATGATGCAATATCTTGAGTCTCGCCAAAGTCTGGTCCCGGGATTACTCAGGCTATACTCTGCCCGTACTCAGAGGATATTTCCACAACATGGCGCTGCGCGCATAGACGATCGAGACAGCTGTTTTCACGACAGGCCTCATGCTCTGCTAGTGCTTAGCCTGTACTCTGGTCGTGCTCAGCAGCGTCCTTGCATACGGGCCATTATCTTCCCAATCCCTAAAACCATTAGCGTAATTAATGCATATGTGTATAGCCCGAACGTGTAGTAAGACGCTTTGATATGTATGTATATATATACATATATATTAAAAAGCTAATAAATTTATTTAAAAACTTAGTGTTAAAAACACAAATACATCAAAGTTTCGTTAAAACAAATTAATTATATAAATATTGTAGTCATTAGAGAAATTAATGTTCCCAAATCTGGAATTGTGTGAATATGAATGTGCTAATATTGACCCATAAAAAAGAAGAAAAATCTGTGTAATCCATGGGAAAACTATGGGAATATCGAGTTCACAATAATTTTTATCAACAACTTTCCAATTGACCTCTTCCTTCCTCTCCTGGGTCCAACTCAAGCATTCTATCCGTTCACCTAACCATACAAGGGAAACGATAAAAGCAGCTGAAACATTTCGTTTCTCCCGAACACCCTTCTGGGTGGCTCAGTAAGTCCCGTAGCGTGACGCCCAGAGTGGACAGACAAACCACCCCTCCCACCTATCCTGACACTGGCCCCCTCCCCCCTGTTATATTTAGTTGGTGGGGTCTTGCCTTATTAATGTCACTAATGGGCATTCTCTGTCCCCTTAGGAGACCCATTCCCCTCTTTCTATCAATAAGGCAACATTTTATCGCTATTTGAGCTCTCTTCATAATACAAGCTTTCAAAAACAGGAGAGAGAGAGAGAGAGGGAGAGATGAATAAAAAGACTGTGGGATGAAATAAAATCGTATCATGGAAGAACAATGGTAATGAAAGTATTAATTATTTGTGTTATTTCTATTTCACCAACTTTACATCGTAGGGCAAACAGTAGAGTTGATCAATAAACCATATCCATTTGCTTTCATTTTCAGTGTATGACGAAGAGAGCGACACACACACACATATATATATATACCTGCTTTTATTTCCCTTTTTTTTCCCCCTTTTCAATTGTATAGCGCGTTTTCAAATATGCACCATCGCACCATTCGCGTGTAAGCGGCTATGGTAATATCACCAGGACTTTTTATTATTATTGTTTTCTTTTAATAAACTACTACTATTGGAGATTTGGTTCAATTTGTGGTTGTTGAAATTTTTAAGGCAATGGAACCATAAATATTTTTTTATAAGTCCCCAGGACTCGAAGAACATTGAAAGAAGATGGAGAAAGTAATTGTCAAAAGCGCTTGAAGATAAAGATCAAAGGCACATCTACACCTTGTGTTAAAAGCACACGAAAAAACCTGCGTAATGTGGCAACATGAGCAACATGTATTGTAAACAACCCGCCTCGGTGGCGTAGTTGGCTAACGCGCTAGTCGTGTTAAGCTCGACTGCTGAGGACGGGGAGATCGAGGTTCGAATCTCGGTTGTGTGAACTGGGGGTGGTTTTTCCTAAATGGTTTTTCACTCTCCCTCCACGCAAATGTGGGTTAACTTCCTCTAATTCAACCTTCCTAATTCCTAATCCATTAGCGTAATTAGTACTTAAATCGTATAACCCAAACGGGTAGTAAGATGCGGTGCTAAATAATAATAATAATATTGTAAACAACAGCCTTACTCTTTACAATAGTTATAATAAAATAATAATATTACAAGGTAAGGTTAGGCCGGGTTAATTAATATGAAAACATAATAAACCTCAAATTGAAATAGAGATGTGCCGTTCAAGAACGAAATAGCAATCGTTGTTGCCATATGTGGGTCAGAGATTACAAAAAATGGTGCGTTTTTGATACATCTACCTTGTGCGATTCTGATACACTACAACGCAGGTACACAAATTCGGCCTGTGCGCTTTCAGTACGTAGCCCCCTAGGAATCTAATTGTGGATACGTTCAATTAATGAGATGTGTGACATTTTTAATGGACTTTTTAAAATGAGTTTCTTTCAAATCAGGTCTAACATTTCGACGGACATGTTTATCATAGTTAAAATAATCAATTTGGGAATATACTCAGCCTGTCAAAACTAGTTTTTAACAATCGTAAAATGCTCAACATTTCTAAGCATAAATAAATTTGAGGCATTAAGATAACAAATTATCTTTGAATTTATTCTTTCTTATAAATAATGTATAATCTCTTTATTAAAATAATAATGTTCTTCGGAAATCAGTTTGAATTAATTAATGTATTTTAAGCTTTATTAACTTGTTTGAACTAAGTTGGTTTAATATAATTAGCTTTTAAATTTATTCATCTTGTTAGTAATAGTTCAGTTTGTTTGAATAAGTTTGAATTATTTAAAGTATGACTAGTTTGTTTAAACTAATTTGATCCAGTCTATTAACTTATGAGGTTTAAATGGAGCAAAAACTGCAGGAATATTAGTAGCTACTTTCTAAGTAAACATGTTTTATATTATTGGCACCGCTTCTGTGGTCTAGTGGTCTGAATTATTAGCTTTAGATCCAGAGGTCCCGGGTTCGATTCCCAGTGCTTCGAGTTTTTTTTCTGTGAAGCAGTCGGCCTAAACGGAGTCAACTCAGCCTCATGAGGACAATTGAGACGTTAATGGAATGAAAAAGTATCAGATCTGGTCTAGAAAACTGATATTAATCACTGTAGGTCTCGTTGTGCTGACCACATGACACCCATTATCCACACAAGTTGATGACGGGCCGGTATGGCTTGATTGCGGGCTGACGCAACAGAGTTTGTTAAATTGGGGTGTTCTACCCCCACATCATGAACCAACAAATTATACCATTACTTGGTTTACATACTAGCCCAGCTTAGAGCAGGGGACTATGATTATGGCTACCCACCTAGCCGTAGTGCTGGCATATTTCTACTAATTGGGTGGCAGTGCAAATTCGTACATAAATAAAAAATAACTTAGACTTTCAGTCCAATTCCGGGTACTGACTATTATACTAAATTGCTAGAGATTCTTTAATCTTAACCACAGTAACGGACAGCCTTACTTTAAAGTTTGAATCCAATTTGTGTCCAATGAGGTGTTCAAAACTCAATCCTTTCATGAAAGTATATTTCAAAACTATTCCCAGGATAATTATGTGGATTTAATTCTACTTAACCCTCTTAACACTCAATTAAATCGAATCGTTGATAATTAATTTTTCCATAAGTGTATACATTTAAAAAAAATGGATAATGCCTTTAACAAATTAGTTAAATAATTTGTTGATGAAAATATAGGTTTGTTTGAACATGTCTGATAAAAATTTGTATTGGTTTCAAGTTGTTGAATATGCAAAAGATAAGATTATACTAATTCATCTTCTCAAACCTTTTAACATATTAGTCTTTAGACATTTATGTAATGGTCAGGAATAACTTTTAGTATCAGGTAATATTAAAAGCACTTTCCCAAATATCGTGAATTAGTTTATGCCTGATGAATACAGGTCATTTTATTTTAATCAAACTTCAAAAGGAGGATCCTATTACAACATTTAATCTTCCACTCAGAATAGTTAGACTAATGCAGAGTTGAAACCAAGGCTCCTATGTGGAATCAAAGGACGCTAATAGCTGAACCAATCCTCAAGGGTAGACACGCTTTTCTCCTTCCATCCTGAAACCCCCTCCCTCCGTCTATCTTCTCTCAGTGTCATTGCAATAAACCCATCTCCCAATGGAAAGGGGGAGGGGGGGGGGGGTTGTTCAGTTATTCAGGTCCATGCGGAGGGAATGCGAGAAGCAAAGGAGGTGCGAAGGGTGGATGGAAGCGGAAATTGGCCCTGATGCTTCCATCCTCCTCGTCCCCCCATTTGGTGACAAGTGTAATCCTCTTTCTCTAGTTACTAGAAAAAGAGGATAGGATGTAAGGGTGAACATATGGAAACTCACCGGGGCAAACATCAATAATGGTTCTGCTTTTGTTAGCGTTGTTTCCGATGCAGTCCAGAAATTTCATGAGAATTGATTGAAAACATATGGTGACCATCCAAGGAAGATTACATTTTGCACCAAGGGGATTTTGGGTGGATGTAAACGGGCGTAGGAGAGGGTGGAATTGGTTATTAGATTCTTGAACAATAACTTTTTTTTATGTTGGTAAAATTTCATGTGATGGGATTTGCATTAAAGTTGGGTTTTTTTTAAGAGAGAGAGAGAGAGAGAGAGAGGAGGAGCCTGGCAATGGTTCATTTCTGATTCGTTTTTGCTTGCATAAGTTAATGCCAAATATATTCCTTCCAAGTGTGTTCTTTTTTATGCCATTAACGTTTAAATTAATATTTAAAAAACCTAAGTATAATACGGTCTACCTGCTTAAAGATATTATATACAGCAGTGGCAGTTCGTAGCTAAAATTAGTGGGGCTGCTGGTCCAGATTTTTTTTTAGCCTTTGTGTTAAAATTGTGTAAAAGGAAATAAATTACATGTATAAAACGAAAATTTATTCAGGAACATGATAAAATCTTTTAAAAAAACTTTATTACTTACTTTAACTTAAATTGTTACAGTTCAAGCTTAATCTATTCATTTAAAAATGAAATCCATTCTTCTTGTTTTAATTTGTGCAAAAAAGTTCAATAATTTTCTTCTTGATTTCTGGATGACTATGGAGGAAATTTTTTCTCCATTTAAAGTACTGCAAGCGCATTTAGTCTTTCTGTTAAATAAAAGAACCGAAAAAAAAATTTGATCAAATAGAATAGCTGGAAGAAGAGTAGTAATCTAGTTCTTCATTCTTCTACACTTTATCAGATTCAAGAATATGGTACATGGTTTTTAAGCACATCACACGCTGAGTAAAAAAAAAAACACTTCCTTCCACTATCATGCCAGAAATGGCACTGCGAGAGCAATAGTGCTATCTCTAACTGGCAGACTCGCATTCCTTCCCAAACCCCTCCTATTCGCGCATGTGCACAACAGTCAAACACCATGTCACTGGCACCGTGAAGCACACAGCTCCATACAAAGATTTTTGTATATTTTTTATAGACTGGGGGATGGCTACTGAAGTACTGACATTAAGCTTAGGGAATATATATATTGTACTACAAAAATAAATAAAGAATTAAAGAAAAAAAGGACTCATTATATTCAATGTTATCGATAATATCAAGTGAAAATAGGGGGTGCTGCAGTTCCGCAGTACCTATACACTAGCCACCAGTGCATATACATTTATAATGAAAACTCACGAAGTGAATACATTTGGTGATATGGTTTTATGTACGTACACACACTTAAGCGATTGGGTTGTTGGGATACAATAGATAAATTTAAACTTTTTTTAAATCTTTTATTTCAGGATTACAGACTGAGGCTTTAAAAATTGAACGATCAACACTCTGAATTGTTTTATTAGAACAGGTTACTAACACTAACATATTTTGATTACAAACGTTCCAATGAACTCTCTTTTACATTCAGCTCTTAAACAGTTTTAATTAATTATTGTTCGTGTTTGTACGACGTATTTATGCCCTTCCAGGCTAGTCGCATATTTACACCCCTGAGGTAGAGATGAGAAAGAATTTAGAATTAAGGTAGGATTCTGATTTTGTTTACCCTTAAAGGTCTCAAGCCTACCATGACAAGATACAATATGGTGCAGCTTATTAGTAAGGGCTATACTGTATTTGGTCAAAGATAAATTGATTTTACCTTCATTTTCTTGGCGGTGGAGTGGGAAGTACGTTTGTAATAAAACATATTATGTCCACCAAGTGTCATCAAACTCATTAAGTATGAGAGTCATTTTCTAAATGTAAATTTGTTTCATGAACTATCCAGACTTAAGAGTTTCTGTATCGTGGATATTATATTATTGTAATTATTACAAATGTTTTGCCATCAGACCTTTGTTCAATCGGGTTGGTTGAAATTCATAGTTTCATTGGATATAATTTAAACTTATTAGTATATTTCTTACTAAAATTAACTTTCTAATGTTTTAAAACACAAGGATAGTTAATGATGGTCAAATATAAGATCTCATGGATCGTTGCTGCGATGGCTGCATTTTATTGCACTAAAATTGATTCTAAGATTTTTATTGGGAAAATATTTATATAATAAGCCATCCGTAGACTTTGTATTTAAAAGTCTACTCATCAAAGGTAATCAATTTCACATAGATATTTAGCTTTCGGTGTTTAATTTGAGTCAAAACCTATATTTTCCTCCTTCAAGTCATGATGAGAACTTTAAAGCTACACCCCTCTCCTAGACCTCTATCTAATCCTTTCACCAAACCACTCAAGTGAGAATTAAGCTTTTATTATTTTAACTTAAGATAAATGTTTTTTATTTACTGATATACAACCATACACAAACATTGGTTTTCATGGTGATTTAGGCGAATAATGATTGTACAGATGAGACACTGCGCACAAAAAAGGAAATTATGGAAAATTCGCAAGGGAAATTGGGTTTTAGTTTGAGGCCACTCTTTTTGTCGACATCCTGGACTCCTAACCTTTTAAATGAGTGTTTGTTTGTCAATATCAGCTAAGAAAATTTCTCGTTATTTCAATTTCTGGAAATGAGCCTATCAAATTATATATATATTTGCATTTGCTTATAGTTGTAATCCTAGTTCAACGGTTCAGGTGTTCTAAAAATGTATCACGAAGAAAATTCTGTGCAGTATATAATATTTTTAACCTATTATAATCGATTTGTTTGATAAATATACAGCTAGTTGCTGATTTATTTATATTTGTTGCACCATATCACTAAGTAATAGTTAAGTTGGTTTTATTTGCAACCAGAGAGAAATATTTTATTTACATATTATATACACTCATGCACTAATCAGGGTTTTCATGGTGATGTAAATAAAGAATGGATTTAAAAAAAAGGCTGAAAATTCTCTGGTAAAATCAAATTTTGTTGGAAATTACTGTTTCCCGACATACTCGTTACCAGACCTTTAAAAATATGAAAGGCCGTTTGTCAAAATTTGTTAAACGATTTCCTCGTAGTATATATTACCGAAAACGGGTTTATTAAATTATATATAAGATACAACTTATTGAGAAGAATGCCATTCACTTTCACCCAGAATTTTTAACATGTTTTTGGATAGTAGTTTTACACTTTTATTTGAATATAGTTATCAAGGTGTTATTCTGTGATACTACTTTGGCATATTTTGTTAACACCTTTACCTGAAACTGAAAACACAAACTGGTTGATAGAGTCATACAACAGCTTAATTCAAAGTGCAACACGAACCTTAACTAGATACTTTACCTTACAGAGAATAGTCCATACAATATTCTTAAATTTTAAACAATAAAATACTTTGGATAATACAAAATAAATTTCTTTTGCGGGCTACCCAAAATACCACCACAAGCCTACTGTACATCCAAGAAATATACTAACCATAACTACATCACTACAATATTTTGCAAGAGGGACATCATTGGTCATGTGGATAAAAAGAAATTCTGAATCTTCACATGTAAAAGAAGATTTTCCGCTCACTATGCTGGTAATGTGTAGCCTCGTTTATCTGGCCTATTTGAAATCAGGTGTCATCCGGATGGACGAAAATCTTGATAACCTATAAATTATAGAAAAAACACATTAAAACATTGTTATATTATTACAACTCACCATTTATTTTCACAATACCAAATTATAAAATTTCTTAATAACATTCACTCATAAAACAACGAGTAAGTTTTTGTTGGGATAATTTTGAATGGCGTTTACGAGCTTCGCGGTCACGAAGACGATTGATCGCACTAAATTTGGCCTGCAATGTTTCTGATTGGCGCTCAAGATTAAACGTCCTATAAAAATGTGTCACAAAACAAATTAATCAATGGAAAATTTCAGTCCAGATGAATAAAAAAAATCCAGATCCACGAGGGTCGGATAAACGAAGTTCCACTGTTCTGGCTCAAAATTATATTGTAGTTTCCTCTTTAATAAATTAATAAACTAACATTCTCCAAAGTTTGAAGCTGAGCTAAGAGAAAAGTGTTCATTCTTGTAGTATTTTAATGGATCCTTATAAAGGGGGGAATTCGATCCTTCAGGCGGCTGTCTTCTCCGTAACATCTTCCAAGAAGGGTCGGCTCATTCCTCATTGATATTCTGCTCACCATTATTAAATATCATTTATAGCCTCCGTGTCCTGATGGATGACGCTTCAAAATCACGATTTATACCCTCCGGTGGGTCGATCTCCTCCCCTACGTGCTACCCCTCATCCTCTTCTTCTCTCCGCACCCCCAACCCTCTCGGGCCTGGGGTTTCGGTATCTATTAATATTGGGTGGTCCACGACGCTATAAAATGATTTACTGCGCACATTTTAACAATCATGTGAAGTATGGGATATCCACGCTATATTTACTAGCTTTTTTTTGTGCTGTTACTTTTGTTGGAGACATTTCCCCCCTCCTCTCAGGGTGTAGGGTTCGATTACAATGGTAGACTATATATCTAGAATACACAATTTATCTCTTGAGGTAGGTAAAAAAATACAGCACGCATTCATCTCGTCAAATAATATGTTGCCATCTGATATAACTTAATCGTATATGATTTTAATTGTCTGACACCATTAGCTTAGCCAGTAGCGTGTCTGTCTACTGAGCTAAGGGTCACGGGTTCAATTCCTGGCATAGGTAGTTTAATAAAACTCATCCTTGGTGAAATGTGGATTTCCCCTTTCATGGTGATAAATTAGTGGCCAGGAGCTGGATGTTGTGTCTCTTGTTGATTTTAGTTAATTTATAATTAGTGTGCTGATATAGTCAGTCTGTTCAGAAAGTGCAGGTTAGAAACTTCAAATAATATTTTTTAAAGTCCAAATTAAGTTAGTTTGAGAAAATTAAAAAATAATCTTTTTTTTTGTCACCACGTTAAACTATCCGTTATGTTTATAAGCATATGTATTATAACTACGCTAATGCGTCTGGAAAGGGGAATTGTGTGGAGGAAGAATGGAGAATTATTTAGACACTCGACCAGGATTTGAGCCCCGATCTTCCCATTTTTGACAGTAGTGACCTCTGAATCTAATAAAAATAATGTTAATAGAGCCACATTAAATAAAATAC
This sequence comes from Timema shepardi, assembly GCA_902151425.1. Classification (NCBI taxonomy): domain Eukaryota; kingdom Metazoa; phylum Arthropoda; class Insecta; order Phasmatodea; family Timematidae; genus Timema; species Timema shepardi. The sequence continues at coordinate 253,847 of CABFVX010000573.1, forward strand.
AATAATGTAAACTAAGTATTGTAATATCTACTTTTAGTATACACTTATAATTTTAAGTATCTAGTCTATTGTTACCCACACAATATAATTGGTATGTAATATTTTACATAAACTATAGCATCAAATGAACAAAAACACTATTTTGTTCTATCAAACTATAATAACTTAGGTTTAGGCCTAATCCTTTCTCGTACAAAAGGTTTTGAGCATAAAGGTACTCGCTTATAGTTTCATTTATCCTAAATGGTAACAAGCTTTTCTTGATTTATTACATATATACACAGTAGCTTTTGAGAAAGAGTCTTTTTGTGGTCATTTAAGGTAATAAATAACCTTTAAGGGTAAACATAGCCTAAATTGTTTAAAATAAAATTAACATTGTGATATTTAAAGTTGAGGGTGTATGGAAAGCAAGATAAAGGCAATACTTTTGCAGTTTTTATACTAACACTTTTTTTTTGTCAAACAAAATAAAATATTGCTCGAGCAGAAACATAAAGTTTAATTTTCTTCACATGGTGATATCAACAGTTCTTTAGTATTTGTTAAGTATGTCCTGAAGTTTGATACACATTTTTCTCTTTTTAAAAAAAGTTGCTCACCTAATGCCGCTATTCTCATGACAGATATTCACAACTGTTGATATCAACATGTGAAGAAAATTAAACTTTATGTTTCTATTGGAGCAATATATTATTTATTTTGACCAACAAAAGTTTTTCTATAAAAACTGCAAGAACTCTACCCTTAGCTCGCGTTCCCAACACTTGCACCTTATAAATCCTGATGGATTTAAACACAGAATTCCCAGAATAACTCTTAAGAAACGTGTGTTTATGTCTCATTCACCGCTCTGCAGCACATTTGGTGAGAACTAGATTAGGGCGTTAATACCAACCACGCATATTCTATCAATTAGATAAGGATGTGGCCACCTCATATTTTCAACCTAACCCAACCTTGACAAAATGTGCTGCAGAGTGGTGAATGAACTTTTGAGGGTATTTAAGAAGATACTAGGTAAAAACTTAGGAGTTGTATCTGAATCTAGTATTAAAATCGATTAGGTTATATAACAGTATCAGGAGGCTCTTTTTCTTTCGTCAAGTTTAACTATCCCTTGAGGATTGCATTTTTAACTACATTAAAGGGGTAGAAATGAGTAGGATGAAATTAAGAGGAAGTGAACACACATTTGGATGAAAGAAGAGTTGAATTCCATCTAGGGGGGAAAACTCATTCGATTCAATACGGATCTTTCTGTCACCGTCAAATAATACTAACTAGATAAAATTAATATTTAGTCCACTTAGTTACTAAATTGGGTTGATGGAAGGTATACTCCCACTTTCCCGGATCAATGTTAGGCACGCTAAAGCACACCCAACTTTTATTTTATATTTTAAAAAGTACCCCGAAATATTAATTCAAAGATCAAACCCTGAAGCTATTTACACGTCATAGATTGCCCGGTCGTATAATAGACTCTCTTTAGTATCGACTGCAATTCCTCAAGTTTCATGTGTTCCCCAACTCCTGCCCCCTCCAAACCTAGCCTCCCTTTAAGATGAAGACACCCATAGAATTTGCCGCATTCTCCTTTAAGTCATGTCACCCGCCTAGCAAATCCTGGTGTGTGTGCCCCCTTCTCTCGACCCCTGTTTAGTATGCAGGCCGCATAACTCAATGTCAATCACCCGGTTCGTGTCGACCCACCCCACCCCGCTTGCTTTTGGTGATTTATACTTCTGTCAAACAACGCCATCTATCGCGTGGATCGCAAAACATTATTCCATCTACCCTTCTTTCTGAGTCTCCCCCTTTATTTCCCTCACCTTAGGGTTTTTCTATTAATTTTTTCTGTACCTGTGTATAATTATTATTCTTTGTTTTTTGTTTGTTTTTTGTCCTATGTCCCTTTACGTTCTGTTGATAACAATTGATCTGCGAGATACAAGCACGGCCACCACAACAGAAGCAACAACATTCTTGGGAGTAATGCAACAGTTGACAAATGACAGCGGTCACGCGCTCCACCATGTTCCCTACCCCCTCCCGCCTCCCGACAGTCAACTATTTCGAAAGTACAGTTGGCCTACATACACATCTAAGTAATTACCTTGTTGAGTGATGATGTGTGTCCGAGTACAGTCAGTTTTGAAACTTGTTAATAAGTTTTTGATGTGGTTGCATTTCAGTAATCTATTTTTCAATTCTCTTTAAAATTTTCCACCTTGGTGGTTGAACGTTCTAACGCGTCCCTCTCGTGTTTGACTAGATTAGCATTGACACAAAGGTTAAGGTTCAACACTAGGTCGGGTGTAATAAGAGTAATTTTTCCTAAATTATTTTACACTATTCCATCTATGCAAATGTGAATTCACTTTATTTAAATTCAATCTTCATCATCCTTAACATATTAGCTTAGTTAGTAGCTCTATGCATGGTAAAATACCGAATGGATAGTAAGACGTGGTGCTAGACAAGTTGTTTTTTTGTAATTTGAAAACAAAGTATAACGTAACCATTGGAACTCTAGTTTTTAAATTAAATATTTAAATGGATTCGCTTATACTCGTCAAGAGGGGAGTATTAATATTATTATTGACCGTGCCTTACTACTTGTTCAGCTTATACACACATATGATAACTACCCTAATGTGATAGGGATGAGGTTTGAATCCTTTTTGAGGCGTGGAAGAAGAGTAGAAAACCATTTAGGAAAAACCACCGTCAATAAACCCTACCGAGTTATGAACCCCGATCTCCCCATCATCAGCAGAACAATCTAACACGAGAGTGATGGCCACCAAATGAGTTAATTTTTTTTAGGCGTAGTTGGCTAACGCGCTGGTCGTGTTGAGCTCGACTGCTGAGGACGGGGAGATCAAGGTTTGAATCTCGGTCGGGTGAACTGGGGTGGTTTTTCCTAAATGGTTTTCCACTCTCCCTCCACGCAAATGCGGGTTTACTTCCTCAATTCACCCTTCCCAATTCCTATTCTATTAGAGTAATTAGTACTTAAAGCGTATAACCCGAATGGGTAGTAAGACGTGGTGCTAAATATATTAAAATTGACATTGACTTTAAACTCGTAAGCTTTTCAAACCAAATAATAGGTCTATATATTGTTGTAGAAACACTACACCCAAGATCATAAATGAAATAATACTAACTGTTACCTACTCTATAGCATTAGGAACTAGGAACATTGTTACAAAAAAAATGAGAAAAGATAAACATCTTTGTTCACCAAAGAGCATAAGAATCAAATTCATTTTCAAAGACCTGAATTGAAAATATATATATTTGGTTATATTTCAGAAATTATTATTGTTTTTATAAAAACAAATTTTCAAATAAAAGATTTTTATCTCAAATAGTTCAAAATTTTACAATGAAGAGATAGTTGCGGAGAAATGATGAAAATTGGAAAATTTCCTTTACATAAAGTACCCTCAAAATAATTTTTATGATAAAATGATAGTATCCATCTTATTTATTATGATAAACAATGTCCAGATATACCATTTAATCGAAATATTTAAAACGAATTTTGAGAAAATTGATTCTGGCTCTTTTGTAAACCACCCTTAATTTTAGGGTTGGATATCTAATTCCAAAAACCTTCACGGGGACCTTATGAGAACCCCAGATACCAAGTTTTAGCCCAATTGGTAAAATAGTTTCAGCACTAGCCCAAGGTACAGACAGACGGCATCGTGTAAACCAGTTTTTTGGTTTCAGGAGTTCATGAAACTTCGACATTTATCAAAATATCAAGTTTAGCTTTTTAGACGGTCACAATACTTTCTCTCCAATGGTGTCGAGAAAAAGTATAATGAAGAGTTTCAATATTTTGTTGTTAATCTACATACTAAGAAGCTATTTATTTGTTCTTACCCATCTTTTTGGCAAGTGGATTATGCTTCAAAATCATCTAATTTGTTGACCAGCTATGGGGAAATTGAAGCTCGAATTACTGTAAATTACTGAGAGTATTTTTTCCTAAATGGTTTTCCATTATTTAAATGTAATTATATTTCCTCTAATATTTACCTTCCTTATACTTAATCCAGTTAGTATAGTTAAATTAGGATAGCCTAATCTTAGAGTAATACGCAGTGCAAAAATTAAATTATATATATATATATATATATATATATTACTGTTTCTAAATCAATATCTTTGTTTAGATAATTAAAACTAAAAAAAAATATAATACAATTATCTAACAAAACCATACATAAATCTCTACACATATTTTTATGTGTAATTTCAACAAAACTAATTTGAAGAACATTTTTTCAATGTGATACTTTTAACGATAATGGGAGTATTCATTAGCACTTCAAATATATATAATAACAATCCCACACGGCGTTGCCCGTGACCCACGGTGGTGTAAAAATTGTATAAGCTCCTCCCCCCTCTATTTCATGGTGCCCGATTTCAAATGGAAACGTTATTTCTGAAACGTAATTCTAAACCAGTCTCTACAAAAATTTGTTAAAAATAGCTTATTAAAAAGCTAATAAAAAATTTAAAAATCTGGCTTCGAGGTGCATCTTGACCCCCTTTCGTCCATCAGATCTCTGCGTGCCGTATAAATATATAATATATATATAATAAATATATAAATTTAGAATTTTCTAAAGTAACCTCAGTTGCTAATACCATATATATTTAAGGAAAACAGATCTTTTTAGTTATGCCCTTTACTTTAGAGAGCTTTGAAAACTCTCGTTAAGGTTACCCTTAAACGTTTATCTTTTCTTTCTTCACTTTGAAAAATTTAGCTATTGCATTTGTTTGGTTACGACTTTAATTTGACTACCTCACCTTGATAATTTAAACTGAAACGATTGTTAATATACCTAGTTTCAAATAATGTCTTGAAAGTTTACTATTTTTTTTATTGATGGAAACGATTCTTTTTGCCTTTTTAAATAAAGTAAAAATCTATTTTGACCTCATTTTATTTCAATAATATCAACTACCATTACTTCCCTAGGACAAAAATAACCCGCTTTAAAATAAATAAATAAATATATAATATCTAAAGAAACAGCAGCGATTCCTAGTTGTAAGTCGCAGGTAGCAGGAAGCAGGCGTGTGTCCACGTCACCATATTATTTCTACTCGTGAAGTAGACCGAGGGTACAAGTCTCGGAGGAATAAAACAGGAGGGAATATTTGAGGGAATCACTGATGCAAAGCCTACATAGAGTTGGCTTGGAGCCCATTAAGTGAGTGGATTTTGAGGCTAGGTTGGGGAAGAATTATTACTTATATATGCTACGGGTAGATTCCAAACCTGGATAAAGTCAATATTATCCAGATAATGTTGACGTTATCCAAAATACGTAGATAATGTTGAGTGATAGGTGATTTAATAATGTTTCGAAGTCTATCCAGATAATATTAGCATTATCCACCCACACTTGGATAGTGGTAATTTCTATGCTTGAGGCTAGTTTAGTTAGGTTAAGCTTGCTTAACATAGACTATGTTAGGTGATTCTATGTTAGATTAGTTTAAGTTAGGCTAGGTTAAGCTAAGTTAAGTTAGGTTAGTGGAAAATAAAGCATAAAATGAGGCATTCAAAATGTTAATGCACTGCTACTATTCAATTTATTGTCTAATTTTGAAATATTGTTTCAAAATAAAATTCACATTTAAACGTGCTTATTTTTACAAATATTATTCCACGTAATCCAATTCTTGTTTGCTGGTGTCGATATTTTCCAGATAGTGTCGTAAATTAGATGAATTACTTTCTATTTCCGACTTTATCTACTGCACCTGGCTAATGCTAACATCTCCCTCCCGGCTAATCTCGACATTACACAGATTTCGCATACTACCCGTAACATATAAACAAATCCATCAAACATAGTGTGCCAGGAATATTGTGGGAGAAAAAGGGTTTAGTAAATACCTATGTTATAATAAGATTATTTTATTTTAATTATCTCATTACGATACAATGGACATACAATTCAAACTAATAATAACAAAAGTGATACTAAAATTTCCTGTAAAATTATATTAGTGCTCCAAACCCTCAGGGGGTGTATTCTTAAATTATTTTACTGTAATATTGAAGTATTTTTATACCTTAGAGACACATTAAACCGCTAAGCACTGTTATCGATAAGTGAGGGGGATAAAACATGTTGAATCGCTTTTAATGGTTTATTAGAATACACTTAAATATTGGATTTACATCCAGGCTAAACATGATTAAAAATCTTCCAAAATTGATCTTCCGGAAATAAGGAAAGTAATATTTTTAAAACAAAAAATTGATGTAAAAGCTAAACTAAGCGCAACCTGAATGGATAGTAGGTCGCTTTAAAAAAGTTCAAAAAAATTGTGTGTGTTTATTTCACATCGTACTGCTATTTTTGGGACACCTAGAGGAGGAATGTAGAATCTAGATAAAATGTACACGCATTTGCGTGAAAAAATACGCGACAAATCATTGATAAAACAAAACCTACCCCGTGGATGTAGTGCTCAATGTACCGTGCTAAGAGCTTAGGGGTCTCGGGTTCAATTCTCTGATGGTACATGAGATATTTTTCCCCGAAAGGGTAACCACCCCAACGGTCACCAAGTTTTGTTTAATTAGTCTTAGGTTAGGTTTAAGTGTTTTCATTAGTTTCACACTTACAGACTCATCATCATCTCATCGGGAATTAGAAAGAACCTCCACGAAAAGGATGTATTATTAAAACATTCGGGAGCCCCCTGGGCACCGGTACATTAGTAGTGGCTGTACGTGGTGTTGTCGGTTTTATCAATGCATATACAGGTACAGTACATATATGTACTAGCTTTGCTCGTTAGAGGCTCCTCCCCCAAACTCCCAGTGTATTTTATTTGCAAGTGGATATAAACTAATGTAATTCCATAGCTATTTTATGATAGGTTTTAACCGTTTAGCCACAAGAGACTCCAAAGAAAGGTCCGCACCGAGTTTAAAGTTGCTCCAACATTTTGAGTTTTCTTCGGGGGTTAAATATTAAAATTTAAACTTTTTGGAATTTTCCCGTCGGTTACAGTCTAAAAGCTCTAAGTTTGCCAAATTTCAAATTTCTGGCTCATCTGCAAGTGGGTAATGATTAATGTCAGTAAGTGAGTCAGCCATGTGGCTTTATAGTAGTATAGTAGTCTATATATATATATATATATATATATATATAGTTTGTTTTATCGATGTATATATATAGTTTGTTTTATCGATGTATATATATATATATGGAGAGAGAGAGAGAGAGCATATATATATATATATATCGGATACAAACTCAAAATTATCAATTATAGGTATTTGAGACTACAGTGACCCTATGACTTCTTTGGTGCTGACTGACAGCTCACAGCTGTCAGTTGACAGCTTTGAAAAGTTGCCAGACCAAATTATGTATCCCTACGCCGAACTATATGATCTGCAAGAACATGTGTTTAACAGCTGTCACTTCTGACAGTCCAAATTTAGGTATATACCTAAATGTTGACTGCCAGAAGTCAGCTGTCAGTATTTGTAGATACGATTGATACCTTTGTCCTCGTGTCTACAATATTGCTCTGTTTCTATTAGAAGAGATTTTATATATATATTTTTATTAACTCTAGCAACTAGAATAATATGTATTTAATTTTAATAAAATATCATAACAAGATGGCTGAAATTTTATGTACAGTCGATAATAAACCGTTACATGAACATCCTTCCTTTCCTGCTTCTCCCATATTAACCTACAAGTGCATGGTCTGCGTGAAGTAAATTCACTTTTTATCCGGCAGGCTCCGTCCCTCTGTCGTGCCAATGGGTTCCCTCCCCTCATAACACTTGTTATGAGGGGTGTGCGGGAGGAATTTATCCACCAAGGTTCGGTCACTAGTTCCCCATAACCTCCTAGCAAGCACCGCCACTTTTGGTGTCCGTGCGCTCGCGATTCACGGACTGATAACTCTCCTACTACTGGAAATTGATTTCTGGCACGCGAACTTACCGGGTCAAACATTGGTCTCCCCCCCGCCTTTTCCCTTAAATTACCCCCCTCAACCCCCTTTCACCGTCTCTTTCTGGTGTTTCCCATGATCGTGTAGCACTCAACATGTATCCGATACTTGTTAGGTGGGGTGAAATGTAAAATAGAAGTATCGTGGTGCAAACTGCCCTCCGAAATCTCAGTCAATGATTTTTAATTTTGAATCTGAAAACACGAGACATGAAAGGTCTGCTCTGAATTTGTTTCGTATTACGGGGATATACATATATCTGACACTAATTAAAATAAATTCCGGCTACGGTGGTGCATAAATAAAGAGGGATGGTTGGGGTAAAAGAGAGGGCGGATAGGTACACCTCGTTTACCCTAAGGTTGGACGCACACGGGATTACATTTTTTTTTTAAGTTTCGAAACATGATGAAATGAAATATTTTTGGTGTNGAAACATGATGAAATGAAATATTTTTGGTGTCATTGTGTTTTATCTGGTGTAATTTCACTTTGACTACATGTTTTCAAACGAGTCACTTCACACTGGTTGACACAAAACGTAACAAAAACGATGACACGTGACGACACAATGTTAAACACGTTGAAATAAAGCAGCCGTCTTCCCTACTCTAATATATCATCCCGTTCGCTTCAGTAGTTTCGTGAAAAATAGGCCACTGCGTAAGCGCGGAGACGTTTAACTCCATCCACGCGACGCTAGTTTCCTTTAAAATTTTAAACTGCGGTAAACATTCTTGTTTTGTTGGTTATTTGATACTTTCTATATTTACTCTAGTGACATTAAAAAAAAGTGTGGAAACTTCCTTAGTTCCTGTTTGTAATTTTACAATAAAAATATCTCTCAGTTATGCTTTTATTGAGAGGGAGAACCCAATATCTCCTACTTGATGATTCTTTCTGATTAACCAACCACTCCCGGAAGATGATATCTAACAGTCCGTTAGTACAGATATTACTAACAATACACACCGCCATCTGAGCACAAACTGAATTTCTTATGTTTCATTATGTTTTTACTCCATCTAGTTTTATTTAAAAAAAAAGTTGAAACTTTTTATTTATGCCATGGTTTCAAGTTGTTTCGTTTCTTAATTGTTTCATTTTGTGTCCTTCTGTGTGCTCCTATCCCAAAAGGTAATAAGCTCACCTTGCTCGTTTCAACTTATGATCAGCTTATGATCAAACTTGTTTAACATTATTTAGATTATATTAGAAATACATATTTATTTTAACACTGCCTCTTAGTGCCCGTTCAAGTTATTGCCCTACATGTAAGTAAAATAATGCTAATATGTTAAGGATGAGCAAGGTTGAATTGAAAGGAAGTATACTTGCAATTGCGTCCAGGGAGGGTACAAAACCATTAGGGAAAAAAACCCTCAATAAACCCGACTAGGATTTGAACCCAGATACTTACGTCATCGACAGCTCAGTCTAGTGTAACTTAGAAACCAGTTGACCACCAAGTGAATGACTATTAAATCTAGAAGAAAATGTATCTAGGTACTATGAAAACATTATACTATAAAATTACAGAAATAGTAAACGACTTATATTTCGCGGGGACCCTAATCTAGGTATAAGCTTTGTAGATCAACTAAGCAATTTCAGAAACAATTTCACACTCGTACCCCCTCCACACCTCTTTCAACAAAACCAAAAACATTCCTGAAGATCAATCCAGCTATCACTCATCACTTAAAAAAAAATCTTATTCATATATAACTATCTGATTTTACACTTCCAAGCCCAACATCCACGATTAATTGTGTCACTCTAAGGTGTAAGAAGGAGAATATAAATATAGTGAAGCAAAATACTTGTGTGGAGACTTTTTAAAAGGCTTTTTAATTTAAATATATAAATATTTTATGTTAACTATTGATATAAAAATATATATATTCTTGTAGAAACCCAATTCAAGACATCTGTTCCAAAGGTAGCCTAGTTACTCATAGGTCCTGTTGGCATCTGTAATTATTTCACTTATATTCAATAAAATTAAATACCCGTATTGAGGAATTTAAATTTAATAAAAATAAAATTTGATTTTTTGAAACTGTAACGCATTTTTAAAATTACTATTCAATCATTGATAATACAAAATTATCACACCAAAATATTTCTTTAATTTAGAGATTTGTAGAGCATTGAAATAATTTTTTTAAAACCGTATATTAGTTTATTTCAGAATAATTT
>CABFVX010000574.1:0-10758 GCA_902151425.1 Timema shepardi
GGTCCTCCATTTCATCTCACAATCACCCTACCATTACACATTAGCGTAAGTGCGTGCAACCCGAACGGGTAGTAAGACGCGGTGTTAATAATAATAATTATAATTTGTACTATAAAATTTTCTACAATTGAATTTGAAAGGAGATCTTTGAAGAACAAACTCTAGGAAAAGGGAAAAAACTGTTTGTGTCAAATATTTTATAATTAACAAAAATGTGTTTAAAAAAAGTGTTATAGTAATATAACAAAATCAATAACAAAATTGAAATGTTATGAATAAAGGAAAAAATAGATTAAACATTGTTAGCTTCTTTATAAGTTACTAAAAATATATTATCTTCAATTTAGGTAAATTACGTTTTTATAATTTTAACAAAATTGACTGTAAATGAAATGTACAGCTTTATGAGGAATTTGTGAAATGGTATGAAGCCTTCTAATGTCAAAAGGTTCTTCAACCCTGACATAAACCGTTCTACTACCAAGATGAAGTAGCTTTTTGATATTCCAAATGTGTTTTTGGCGGTAAAATTTGCGAACATTAAGTAATCTAGGCCTATATTGTAGTAACTAACTTTATAACTGTTGTTCGAGTAATGTGTTAACAATTGAAAATACCCAATTCAATGCCCGAATATCATTCTCGTATTAGGCTGACCTGCTGATGACGCGGAGATCGGTGCTCGAATTCCAGTCGTATCTACTTATATGGTTTCCCAATCTCCTTCCACGCAAATGCAGGCATATTAGTAGCCTACCACTAAAATGCTTACTTCCTCTTTCATACTCCATTAGAATAATCAATATATATGCGTACAACATGACCAGGTATTAATATGTGGCGATAATATAATATAGAACATTGACGTCAATGGCGTTTCATGAAGTGTTGCCAGGATAAGCAGAGCATGTTTAAAATGTACCTGCGAAATTTTCTCCCCCATTCAGTTTCCATTTGACCAATCATACATACACAGATTCTGCTTTATATACCTCAAACTGGAAACTGTACTTTCGTCAATAACTGGTCAATGAGAGACGATAATTTACAGTAACAGTTAAAAATAACCCCCCTCGTTGGCCGCATGATCTAACGCGCTAATCTCTCAGTAGACTAGACTGCCGATGATGGAGAGATCTAGGTGAGAATCTCAGTTAGATGTATTGAGAGTAAAAAAAAAGTTTTCCACTTTCCCTTGACGCAAATATGGATACATTTCCTCTAAATATAACCTTCCTAATCCCTAAAACCATTAGTGGACCTAGCACATAAGAATATAACCCAAACGGGTGATTAAAAAAAGGGTTTAAACTAACACTGCTTACTCTGGCGGCACTTCACGACACGATACCGACTGTGAGACTTGTATGGTACTTTCTGATGTGTGATTTTGCGTGTGTTCTTGAGTCCACAACTTTAGACCAAGGTCAATAGAGCTCGTTACACAAATGAATTACCAATATTTTTACTGTGTTTCTATGTTACTTAGTATATTTGTATAAGGCTTTGGTGTTTATGTAATTATTTGTGTGTTTGTGTGTTTTTTATGTGTATCATTTGTTAAGCTTCCGATTTAATTATAACGCCAAGTAGTTTGTACCCGATAAATAGAAGTTATTTGATTTAATTTTGTATATATATTATACTCAATAGTTTTTGAATGCTTGTAATGAGTAATGAATATTTCTTACCAGGACTTTTTCACTTCGATTAAAAAGGTTTCTTGATAAATGCCATCATGTCCATGACATATATTCAAATGTTGTTGAGATTACCGTTTCTAAAAAAATTAAATAAAACGTATTTACTCTAGAAATATATATTTTCTATTTTGACAAAAAAAGGCATAAAAACTGCAAAAATATACGGACTTTAATTCTCGTTTCCAATCGTCTCACCTTAATCCAAATATTAGACTAAAAGTTTGATCGTGTTTGTTTTTCTTTCAAACAACGTTTAATTTGAGTTGTTTTATGTTGTAGCGTACCTCCATTAGAGCCCATACACTCGAGAGCGTCTTCAGACATCCTGACGACCGTCATCACTTCAACATCGGTCATCAACAACGACCGTGACAACTAGACATCATCTTCGTTCGTCGTCGGGGAAATGCGGGACAGGGAAATAACTCACCCGGTAGTTTTATTTTTACTAGCGCCACGTATTACTACCCGTCCAATCTACACGTATATGTACTATTATTATTATTAGCACAACGTCTTACTACCCGTTCGGGTTATACGCACTTACGCTAATATGTAAGGGTAGGATGATTGTGAGATGAAATGGAGGACCTGCTGTTTAACGTGGGATCCGAACCACGGTGGAGGCCTGGTATTCCACACATTTACAAGTTGTGATTAATACATGTCTTGTCAGAGGTTAAGGAAGGGTTTGGTAATCAGATAAATCTGTGCCAGGACCGAGGATTGAACCCCGGACCCCAGCACAGAAGTCTGACACCTTAACCCTAGACCGCCAGATCACACTGTGTATATGTACTAATCACAGGTTGTAATCAGGTTGAATTTAGAGGTAGTGCACCCACATTTTTAAGAAGAGAGAAAGTAAAACCATTTAGGAAAAACCATGGCACATCCGACCTATAATTAAGTCTCGTCATCGGCAGTCGAGACTATTATGAGACTGATGCCTTATACTGTGTGGCCAGTGAAATAAGAGTCCATTAGTTCCAGTTTTTGTAATAGCAGAGGAAATAAATACCCTTATAAGATATCTTGTACTGCTCTTAAGGTGGGGATGTAAGGGACGCTAGAAAATTTCAACTGTTTTTTCTGTTTTTAGAACAAAAATTTTTGACCAAAATAAATAAAATATTGCTCCAGCAGCAACGTTCAGTTTAATTTTATTCACGTGATGACATCAACAGATGTTGAATATCTGTCATGAGCATAGCGGCATTAGATGAGAAACTTTTTAAATAAAAAAAATAGCTGTCATTAAATTCACGGACACCCTTGACATATATTCAAGATCTGTTGATATTAGCATGTGCAGAAAACTAAACTCTTATGTTGCTACCGGAGAAATATTTGATTTATTTTGGTCAAAAAAAAATGAAATGCTCTAAAAACTGTAAAATTACTCGCGCTCCCTTCTGCCTCACCTTAAGGATAACACCTAACTTAGATAGGTATTACAGTTCAAACCAAACGTGGTGTAATGTTGCAGATTTTTGTATTATACATTTTTTTAAACAACCAATGAAATTAAGACCAGGGAAAAATAATTTACCAAATTTTTAAAAAAAATAGCTTAGAGCAAAATTGAAAAATAATTATTTTAAAATGAAAAATACTAATCCCAAATCGCTCTGTGTGTGTGTGTGTGTGTGTGTGTGTGTGTGTGTGTATATATATATATATGAAGTATGTAGGAAACTGCACTTTGATAAGTTTTCTGGTTCGATCATGACTGTATTGTGTATCCGCGTTAATCGGGCATGAGATGGGCTCTTAAGGTTACTGCCATAGATGGGCTAAATGCACGCCAGACGATTTTTTTTTATGGTTCCATCTGTACTTAATATATAATTATTAGTTCACTAAAAAAATTAACCATGGAAGAATGCACTAAAAAAAACACCTCAAGACAAAAAAAAGTCCTACAATGTTACCAGAAATCATACAGAGCTCCTCCGACTAGATACATATGTATTCAGTGGAGTGGCGTGTAGTGTTGCCAGGCTAGGCAGAGCTTGTTAAAATTGTGCCTGTGAAATGTTCCCTCTCCTTTGGTCCCCATTTGACTAATCATAGATAGTCTCTTCCCAACACATTTGACAAATGAAATATGTTTTCGTTTGTACCTGACCAATGAGTGTTCTACTGAGTGATAAGAATAATCCATAAGTTTAGCTTAAACTAATTTTGCTTACCCTGGTAACACTTCACAACACGACACTTAATATATAATATCTTCTCCAGTAGACATGATTTTAATATTACTAAAAATTGTAAGGAAGGGTGAACAATTTTCTCAATATCAGTGTCAGTAGAAATCAATAGTTGATATTTTGTATTCGATTTTTTAGAATTTTCCGTAGAGTCATAGTAGGGACAAATTTTCTTTAGTGGCCCCAAAAAAAGATAGATAATTTTTTGGTCCCAACACTAATAAATGCAGATGCAAAGCTGTTTGTTATCCTTACAAATGAAGAGTATAAAGTTAAAAGGGGGAAAGTCCCACTTCAACATAAATGTAGCTAGTGCTGCCATCTGTTAGACAATCATATGACTTTCTAATGCGTGCGTTTTAGATTATGGTTAAGAGAAGTATTTGGCATATTTAAATTAGTTTATTTTAAATAGTATTTTCTGGGCTCTTTATGGGTATTGAGATATAAAAGTTGTCGTGGAAAAGGTGTTTTATGTGACTGTCCTATTTTTTACCCTATATCCTTCAAATGTGACGAAAAATTTTATATAAGAAATCCATCGTTCTAAAAGAAAAAAGAAGATTAAGATGTCTGGATGTCTAATATTCGATTTTTGAGTGCGGTATGGATTAATGAATAAAGATTCCTGAACAGAAAAGGTTTTATTTTTATCAGGTGCCCAAATACTAACAAAATACATTTTAATTTTATTACCAAAGAATGCTGGAAATAAAACAAGATTCGATAAAAACTTAAAACAAAATTAATCCCTTGCGGAAATGGATTGAGTTTGAAACTTTAATGGTACTTAAGTGGAATACGTAAAAAGAAAAAAAAAAAGCCACACCACATAATGCTGTCGTTTTTGTTGAAGTTAAGTGTTGATTCACCTGCATGTAAACATAAATTATTATTTTAAACATTATTGTAGCAAGAAGAAGAAAAAATTGTTATTGACACTTTACGTAGTGATAACATCATATCTGTGTTTTATATGTGTGTGTGTTAAATAAGTAAATATTTAAGTGTGTATAACTTATTTATCTATAATCTCGTGTTTCACATTTTTTTCACTCAATTTTTAATGGTGGCTAAAAAAATATTAGGTTGGAAAGTTTTACAGTCCTTATTGATGATCGACTTACTTTTTAAGACAAAGAAATATACATTATACTTTTTATATTATATTCTTTATCTCAGAGAGAGAAAATTATTGATTTTATATAGATTTTAAAAAGGATTTTAGATTTTTAATGAATGATTTTTTTTAAATATATTGATTCACTACAGTTATTCATTATAGGCCTATATCTCATCATTTGAAAACGGGATAATATATTTTTGTTGTGTAAAAATGTCTGTATTTGATACTGTGATGGTCATCATTCGCGTTACATAAAAGTTACCTTTTTTAGTTTATTGTGTTTAGTTATTTTTGCACTGCATTTTACTACCAATTCGGGCTATTTGAGTATTCACACAAATTAATTAGGAATGAGGAAGGTATAATTTGGAGGAAACTTACCCGGAAATTAAATAATGGGAGAGTAGGACAGTATTTAGAGCTGTAGAGGCCCCAATATTAAACAATTTTGTTTTCTGTTTGGCGTTTCGATATTATCGTTTTATCATTTTTTTTCTTTACAAAATTAACTGATCAATGTTAAATATATTATTTAAATAAGGCCATACTATGGCTACCAGTGAGAAGACTTTTAATAAGCTTCCATTTTTAAAGCATAATATGTTTGATTCAGTCGTGTGCAGTCATTTAGAGTTTATCTTTAAATTTTTTAAGTCATTTGGTTGTAAATTTGAGATAATTTTTTTTAGAATTTTTAGGTAATTTTAAAATACTTTTTGGTCATTTTAGATTATCACATTCCGATCCCTAGTGATAGTAATAAATTTAATTTGTTTAAAAACACGTCATCTTTATATTTTGTTCTTTTCTATTTAATTTTGATAATAATTGAAAATGATGCCAAAATTTGCAAAGTAATTTTTTTATTTTGTCTATTAATAAATTTTCTGTCGAAAAATGGCCAAGTTTATTTGCTGAAGGTGCCATTAACTAGTAAGTAATATTTTTTCATAAATAAATAAAAATGTGTATAGTTTTTTTTTAAATTGTTTACCACTACTTCACTCTATAGAGCTAATATTGAATGTTATTTTTTTTATTGCAACAGTTTGTGGAAGCTCTAGGGAATTACCCCCCGTTAACCTCCCCTAAATCTGGGCCTGAGGGAGAGTGGAAAAACAACCCTCAATATACCCAGAAGGGATTCGAACTCCTATCTCCCCATCATCGACCGTTTAATTAGAAACACCATGTAAAAATTTAGAAACTATGTTGCTTCATCGAACATTTAAAACAACACACACTGTTTGAACAAATTTATTCAAGACATACACACTTTGACTAATCATTTACAACTTTCAAATTTAAAAAAATTTAACTCGAAATTTGACCATACTTTTGTCCGAATGCAGAGTTGTAACAAACTGTTGGGGAAGGGAGAGGAAGGCAGTATTGGATGGCAATGTTACGTCAATAGATCATTCATAAAGCGAACTGTTTCCATTGATTTGCAGGAAATGTTAAGTTACAACCATCACACGGCATCAGGGAAAAGTTTATTTTAATGTGAGAGCTGGCCAACTCGATTTCGCCACACTTTTATTGACAGTTCGCCACTTGTGGTGATTTGCGACAAGGTTACCCACCGTGGTCTTAGACCGTTCGATCATAGAATTTGGTGGATTTAGTTAAAGAGTGCGTTTCATAAATAAGGAACCTAAGTAATCAATTACAGATACATACATATATACAACACATACCCATATTTTATGTATTTGGATATTTAAAGCGCACTAGACTAAATAAATACATACAAACTAAATTTATACGATTCACCACGTTTAGCATTTGACCCTAGACCTCATATCTGTCTGTGTAAAGGGCTGAAATTACCTTAGGCTTCCCCTGGGATCGAATAAAGACATCCTAGACCTGTAGTCGACCCCTCTAACTATTATACCAAAGGTGAACGACATAAAATAATACAGGACACAACAAATGATAACATTTGCTATTTTATAATCACTATAACTCAGAAAATTAATTTTGTTTTTGTTTTAAATACTTCAAAATATATTTAGTTTATGTACTTTTTTTAAATCATTAATTTTCTCGCCTTGTTTTTCTCGTGTTTTTTGTATTCTGAGTAATCAGTTTTTCAACACTAGTAGATGCTGGGGTAGGTCAAACTGTCCACCTAAAAGCGTTATTGCTGTATCGATTAATTTGTTTAAACTAAAACAGATGTTTATAATACGAAAAAGATCTTAATGTTTGTTGTAAACACAGTAATTAATACAATGATTCCAACTAGTGTAGTGTCGTGGCGTGTTGCCAAGGTAGGCAGAGATTGTTACGCCTGTAGTTCCCCGCTTGACCCCATTTGACCAATCGTGCATAAGCTCTGCTATACACACCTCGCATACGAATGTAATATCGATGGTACCTGGGTTTTCTACTGAATGACGAGAACAATTCACAGGTACAGTTTAAACTCACTCTGCTTACCTTGGTAACACTCCACTACACGATACTGCTACCCACCCCAGTTTATCCTGAAAATAAATTGTTAAACTACCATTCTTTGTTTTGTTTTTTAATAATGTAAATAGTTTCACATAGTAAAATATGAAATGCGATTATTTTTTTCTCTTATTCATAAGTAAAGATTGTTTTAAATTAAATAAAATGTTGCACTTTGTCTAGTCAATATAACCAAATGTGTAGGGAATAAATTAGTTTAAAATATATCACGATATAAAGGTTTGTCAGGTAAAGTCAAAATAAGAAATTATATTTTCTAAACAACTTAAAACCACCTGTGTCGTCATATTGTTTATAATGTTATTGCAATGTTCCATCAATATTAAATCGTTGAATAATTGACGAATAATTTTTTTTTAATCAATAGATTAATGTTTCCAAAATCCATAATTCTTAAGGGGAAAATAAAGAGGACCTGGGTCACAAAAGATAATATAATTATGTTTTTAATATAATGCGTGAATGTAAATATAGTCTTTAAGTACAATTAAAAATAAGACTTCCTATCTAGTTCTTAATGACCTAAACATATTGAATGTGTATGCTTTACCCGGTGAGAAAATATTGTAAAAGTAAAAATGTAATTTGTATTTATATTATTAATGTATTTTACTACGCTAGATTATTTGCAAATAAACTCCAAGATTCTAACGTTTTGAAGAACTGATTTATCTTCAAAGAGTGTTTTATTTTAGTATAATCACCCACTCCTTATGGATAGATTTCCTGATTTCTAAAGGTAACGTATTTAAACCCAGGTTAAGGGCTTTTAGAGTAGGCTTTCTTAATAAGGATACAAGTGGTTTAAAGTTTACTATAATCAGGAGATAGAGATACACGTTAATATACAAGGGGAGAAGGAGGCTCCTACCCCCTTTATAATCACAAATAAAATAATATTTTGTCTGTTCAAAGTTTGTATTAAACTTCTCGATAAGGTACAAAACTTAAAACTTCGCGTACTGATTACTTAAGTGTTGTATTTACCCCAACAATTCTTGAAACTAAAATTCTATTCATGAGGGGTAGCCCTAGGTGTGATTCAGCAAATCGCAATCACGGGTATAGAACTACAGATATAATTTTGGCCTATGAAATAATGGCATCTTTATGAGAAAAAACCAAAACTTTAGCAAAATTAATCCTGATTACCTGACAGAGGCATGAACAAAAATCACACTACCTCCTGTTGGTTGTTTTTTTTAAAACTAAAATATATTAAAACAACAGAGAATAGATTTCCTGCAAAATCTGAAATCGTGCAAGTCGGCCCCTAGTAGGCCTATATCAATAATATCAGACTATAAACTTAAATAACGAAATTAATGGCACGGTACATCACACTGGCTCTCTCTCTTTCTTTTACAGTATTCAAAAATAAAGACAATAACCAAGAACTTGTAAAATTTGTGAAACTAAATAATATGCAATGCTACAGTAACACTCCTCCAAAGAACATAAATGAAAAAATATACACTGTTACAGAAACATTTAAAAAAAAAAGCCTACCAAAGATCATGATAATAATTTTCAAGTTTCAAAGACCTAGATAAAAAAAAATATGTTTATAGTTCAGAAATTATTGGTTTAAAAAAAGAAAAATTTCATTTGTATATTTGATAGACTGTTATTACAACTTTACAGGTGACCTGGCGGTCTAGGGATAAGGTGTCAGACTTCTGTGCTGGTGGCCTGGGTTTAAACCTCGGTCCCGGCACAGATTTATCTGATTACCAAACCCTTCCTTCACCTCTGACAAGACATCTTGTGAATGTGGGGAATGCCAGGCCTCCACCGTGGTTCGGATTACACGTTAAACTGTAGGTCCTTCATTTCATCTCACAATCACCCTACCATTACACATTAGCGTAAGCGTATGTAACCCGAACGGGTAGTAAGACGCGGTGCTAATAATAATAATAATAATAATAATAATAATAATAATAATACAACTTTACAGTATGAAGTTACTTCAGATCGGAAAGTTCTGCTCATTTGAAGTAAGCTCAATGTAATTTTCATTTGAAAATGAGAACTGCAATTTTGTTTGTAATTTTAATAATTGCTAGATATAAAATTTAATTTAATCAAAATTGTTAAAATTGACATAAAGAAAAAAAATTCTCTTTTCGTTTTTCGTTTTTCAGTAGACTAGGCCCCACCCTTAATAATGGTTGGATATCTAATACCAACAAGTACTTTTGGGAACCTTACGAAAGCCCTAATCAAGTTTTATCCCGATCGGTAAAATTATTTTGGCTTTATGCCAAGATACAAACGGACACCAAGGCAAAAAAAACATTTTTTTTCTATTTCAAGGAGTCATGAAATGACAAACATCCATCAACATCCAGAATTAGATTTTTTTTTCTATTACAATGCCTCTTTATTATTATTATTATTATTATTATTATTATTATTATTAGCACCACGTCTTACAGCCCATTCGGTTTATACGCACTTACACTAATGTGTAATGGTAGGGTGATTGTGAGATGAAATGGAGGACCTACAGTTTAACGTGGAATCCGAACCACGGTGGAGGCCTAGCATTGCACACATTCACAAGTTGTGATTAATACACGTCTTGTCAGAGGTGAAGGAAGGGTTTGGCAATCAGATAAATCTGTGCCGGAACCGAGGTTTGAACCCTGGACCCCCAGTACAGAAGTCCGACACCTTGCCCCTAGACCACCAGGTCACCTACAAAGCCTCTTTTTCCGAGGGGTTGAGAAAAAGTAAAAATCTGAAATTCTTGCTCCCCACATCCCTATAAAACGTATAGATTATATCAATGGGTAGCCCTTACCAAATGCCAGCTACCCAGATTTACTAACTGGTAAACAATGACGAAGAAATGTTTAAGTCTGAAGGATAGGCCTATGGACTTTTGTAATTAGGTTTTTATATTTTAAATACACTATACAAGCCTATATAATTACAACACTAGAAAAGTGATTGTATTTCCTTTCGTGTAACTTTAGACAAATTGTGTCCAGTGGCGTGTGGCGGGACTTGGGTTGTTTCCAGGTTAAGCAAAGAGTTATAATATTGTAACTTACCATTGATATGTTATCAGTTCTCACCCACTCTGTCCCCATGTGACCAACCATACTTAGTCTCTGCTCTACATACCTAAATAGGAATATATCTCCATTGATATCAGGCAAAGGAGTGGATGACAACAATATTCACAGGCAAGGCCGTAGCCAACCAATAATTTCAGAAGGGG
>CABFVX010000574.1:15813-54537 GCA_902151425.1 Timema shepardi
TTTTTTTTTAAACAAAAGGCACATTGTACAAGGCACTAAAATTGTCAAGACACACCACCAGTTTCTCAAGGGAGAAATTGTATAGTTAAATAACAAGTAATAATACTCTTTTGTAAAGTTCGATGGATACAATTTTAAATTGTGCGTTTGAAAAAAACAATTTTGATAAACTATTTTAAAATATTTATTTTTAATCCTTTTTTTTTCCTCGTTTCGTTTTGACCTTCTTTTAAAATTACCCGCGGCACACCGGTTGAAAATCGCTGGTTTAAGGCGTCATGCTCGCAATAGACTGGACTGCTTATGAAGGGGAGATCGTGGTTTCGAATCTCAGCCGAGTATACTGAGGGTGTCTTTATTCTCTCTATTATTCTTACAAATGTTGGTATATTTCCTCTAAGAGTTTAACCCCCCTCGTCCCTACCATATTAGCGTAATTAAAGTGCATAGGGGTTTTTCTTAAATGGTTTTCCACTCTCTATCCACGCAAATGCGGGTTCACTTCCTCTAAATTTAACCTTCCCGATTCCTAATCCATTAGCGTAATTAGTACTTAAGCGTATAACCCGAACGGGTGGTAAGATGGAGTGCTAAATAAAATAAAATAAAAGTGCATAAGCATACAACCCAAACACGTGTGGAGACGCGGGGGATAGTAAAAACTGTGTTGACCACAAAATATATATAAGTACTTTCTCGAAGGTGCTCCAAATGTGAATTCTTAAGAAAATTTAAATATGGGTCCGGTGGACAGCTCTGAAATGGTAGGTTAGACTTAAATCCCCACACAAAATATAAAATTTCATGACATATACATTTCAAAACTATTTTTTAGTGTGATCATTTTAGACACATTAATAAAATAGTTAGTGAGTAGCATTAGATAAGAAAAAACAAATCTAAATAAACGACAATGTGTATTACAAAATTAGATAAAATCAAACTATCAAGGTATATTATTATTATTATTATTAATATTGACACCACGTCATACTACCCGTTCGGGTTATACGCACGTACGCTAATGTGTAATGGTAGGGTGATTGTGAGATGAAATGGAGGACCTACAGTTTAACGATGGAATCCGAACCACGGTGGAGGCCTGGTATTCCACACACTCACAAGTTATCAGGCTATAAAAAGAACGGTATCTAGGTCTATATACGACTAAAAATTATGTAACTTCACAACTTTTGAGCAATTTATACGTTAAAAATTATTTTTCTTTTACATATTGTTTATAGTTAATTCTGTACACTTCATGTGCATGTCTAGTTATAGTAAATTTCGGCCTCATTTTATCTTAAGGTGGCCTCTTCGGTGAGTGAGTAATAAGTATCAATCACCGTCATGATACACGGATTAGAATGCAACATTTTTAAGCACCGTGTCTTACTACCTGTTAGGGTTATACGCATATGTCCTAATTACACTAATGGCTTAGGGATTATAAAGGCTTAACATAAGGAAAGTGTACCCACGTTTGCGTGGAGGGAGAGTGGAAAACCATTTTAGAAAACCACCCTCAGTGCACCCGACCGGGATTGAACCCCAATCTCCCCGTCTTCGGCAGTCTAGTCCAACACGAGGTTAGCACGTTAGACCACGTGGCCATCGAAGCGTGTTTAAAATGCAATGTTTTATGTCGTTTTCTGAAACTCAGGAGAGATTTTATCATTAAAAGATGCGTATCAAGATTGTGTTTAAAATGTTCAATAGCTAAATTCTTATAATTAATTGTATGTTTTTTAATCATGTTTATCTTGGATTTTTTTTTTAAATTATCTCTACTCGCTTCTTTTTACTTTCTCATATCAAGAAAAAGTATTGTTATTGTGAAAAAAAATTGTCTCGAGATTTTGACAAATCTTTACGTTTCATATGAACACGAACCCGAAAAACTGTATTTTACAATTCCCTGTGTCCTGATTATGTGTGTCTGTTTGTCTGTCTCTGACCAAGGAACCAAAACGGTCGGATGAATTTTGTTCAAGCTTGATATTTAGATTTTATAGGGAAAAACTGACAAGACGTGTATTAATCGCAACTTGTGAATGTGGGGAATGCCAGGCCTCCACCGTGGTTCTGATCCCACGTTAAACTGTAGGTCCTCCATTTCATCTCACAATCAACCCTACCATTACACATTAGCGTAAGTGCGTATAGACCGAACGGGTAGTAAGACGTGGTGCTTATAGTAATAATAATAATAATAATAATAATAATAATAATAATAATAATTAGGGCAAAACAAGAAAACTTTTTTTTCTATTTCTAGCCTAGCCCATCAATTAAGATTAGTTTACTGATAATTTTTTTTTATTCCAAATATTTCAAAAATGACTAACGATTTTTCTTTAAGATGCATATCTAAGATTCATTCGTCATGAAAAATATCTCTATATCATTTGTTTCTGGGTAAAAGTTTGTTGAAGGATAGTACTGTTTTCCATGAAACATAAAATATTTTACAAATGGCTCTAACTATTTGGTTCCAAATCGGTATCATGGGAGTGTTTGATATGAAAAATTGCCATGTATACTTTGTTTTGGATAAATAAATCGAAATGTTTATAACGATCTTGTTTAAAATGTATATCTGGGGAGTTTTTGACATGAACATGATAAATAGAGGTGTAGGTCCAAAACTTGTTTTGAGGTGAAAATTTGTTATGGTGATTTTCTGAAGGATTAATTTTTTAAGTTGTATATTTAAAAAATAGATTTCGCAATTTTTTTAAATTTGTTTTTTGGGGGTAATTTTGAATATCAATAATAATGTATATTTATTTTTCTAAAATAAATTAATTAAAAGGTTATTTACCTACAACAAATTTTTAAAAAAATCGAATGTTTTGGAATCTGACCTTGAAGATTGAATTCTAAATGTAAATCTGTGAATAGTTTTTCTTAATAAATAAGAATACGTTTTTACTAAAACAAATAATTTTAGGGTGATTTCTGAATAGTTTATTTTTAAAATTTGAATTTTCTTAATTATATTTGTACGATTTGGTTTTAAATTTATATCAATAAAGAATGATTAATATGATTCACAAGATGTTTATTTTTATGAGTAAAAAGTACTTAAGGCTATTTATCTTAAAATCTATTTCTGAAAATTTTCTTCAAAGCTGTAATAATGCACAATATGAGAAGGTTTGTGCGATTGTGTCTTACCATTTATGTTACCCTCCCCCAAACTCTCGGTGCACACCAATTGATAAACGCTGTTCTTGTCCATACCGGTAAATCACAGCCGCATGGCAATTAACATGTCAATTCGGGCGGAGTTCATCAGTTTACCTTTTAACAGGGCACTACAAATTACTTTGGCTCCATTACAAATCAACCTGATATATTAGAGGTAATGTATACCGCCTCCCACCTAGACACGCTTCACACTTTTAGAGCCTATTATACGCTAGCAAGTGCGCCTTTGAATGAAACCCTTGTTATCAAGTTATAAAATAAGTTTTTGTCTAGACCAGCGTTTTGACCGCCACCTCTGGAGGAGTTAAAATCACCTAGCGGTAGAAACGCTAATCAAACTACACCAGACGTTAACAGGCAGTTAGTTGTGCCTCAATGTCACATCAAGTCTTTCAGCAGGAATAATAAATTTATTATTATTATTAGCACCGCGTCTTACTACCCGTTCGGGTTATACGCACTTACGCTAATGTGTAGTGGTAGGGTGATTGTGAGATGAAAATGAAGGACCTACAGTTTAACGTGGAATCCGAACCACGGTGGAGACCTGGCATTCCTCACATTCACAAGATGTCTTGTCAGAGGTGAAGGAAGGGTATGGTAATCAGATACATATTTGCCGGGACCGAGGATTGAACCCCGGCCGCCAGCATAGAAGTCTGACACCTTACCCCTAGACCGCCAGGTCACCTGAATAATAAATGCTCTTCCTCAAGATGGTTATCAAGTTTTGCAATATTTTCATTCACTAAACCAACTAGTTCATCAAATGAAACCACAAAAATTCTATAGTACAAAAATAACTTCTCTGGGTACATTCTGTGATCCATAAACATAATATGAAACTGTCCTGAGATGGCTTGATAATGTAAGGTGAGTCCACCAACGTCTCTTTTGACGAGTTTTTTTGTTGTTGTTTCGAGTTCCCGCCAATAAAATAAGTCCCGCAATACAGCCGGCCTGTAATATGTACATTTTTAAACCATTCTGCACAAGTGGAAGCAACACCCGCGGCATTTAAACCGCTAGTCTAGAATCAGTAGGGTTTTTACAGCTGTTTAACAGTCGCGTTTTGACAGTCGGGTGTATATTCAAGAGTTTTGTGGGCGTAAGCTAGCGGCAAAACCGTCGCGTTTTAACCGCTAGTGTAGAATGGGTCTAACTCAGTCTGGTACCGCGTCTGACTGCTGAACCTAAAAAAAAAAGGTTTGGTTCTCAGAATGAGCGAAAAAAATTAAAATTGGTAAAATAAAATGGAAAGAAGCCCTCTTCTTTGACACTGATGACTGAGAGACTTGTGATTTCTTAAAATATATATAAATATATAATCACCACGTTTTACTAACCGTTTAGGTTATAAGATTATGTACTAATTATGCTAATGGCTTAAGGGATTAGTAAGGTTATATTTATATAAAGTGTATCTGTATTTACGCGAAAGGAGAGTGGGAAGAAATTTTAGGAAAACAACCCTTAGTAGATCCAACCGGGATTCGAGCCCAAATCTCCTCGTCATCAGCAGGCCAGTCTAAGGTGAGAGTGACGCTTTGGACCAATGTTTCCCCAAAAAAAATGTATCGTGGCTCTAAATTTAATAATTATTCAAAGAAACTTCTAATAAACAATAACAAAAGGATCTAATTAAAAATGAAAAGATAAGTGATATGAAATATAAGGTAAAAGTTAAGGACAACATGAAATATAATTAGCAAAAAAATATATTGAGCTTTTAAGAAAAGAACCTTTAGAAAATTAAATGAAATAATTAAGTAATAATAAGTAATTAAATGAAATCCTTTTGTAATTGTGTATTAGGCGTTCCTTTGAATAATTATCATTATAATTCTCCTTACTAAATCACTATCAATATAACTAATATTCTAAATTTAATGTTGTCCAGGCCTGGTGATCCAAAGTGGCATTACATGTAGTTTCAATTGCCTATTATAAAAACAAATATTAGTAAACATTTAAGTCATTTAAATGAATTTAAATAATAAAAACTGAATTATTTCAATAAATTTATAGTTACCAAATTGTAAAGTACATTTTTAACGAAAATGTCACCACGTTACAATGTTCGGTACATGACAAAAAGCAAATTATTTCAGTGGCTACTATAGTGCTGTTTAATTCTTGGTAAGATTTATTTTGAATTTGTATTTTGTATCGGTAATCTTTATCAACTATTATTATTATTATTATTATTATTATTATTATTATTAGCACCGCGTCTTACTACCCGTTCGGGCTATACGCACTTACGCTAATGTGTAATGGTAGGGTGATTGTGAGATGAAATGAAGGACCTACAGTTTAACGTGGAATCCGAACCACGGTGGAGGCCTGGCATTCCTCACATTCACAAGATGTCTTGTCAGAGGTGAAGGAAGGGTTTGGTAATCAGATAAATCTGTGCCGGGACCGAGGATTGAACTCCAGCCGCCAGCGCAGATGTCTGACACCTTGACCCTAGACCGCCAGGTCACCGAATCTTTATCAACTAAAGTGAAGCAATTTCATTAACTTTTTAATCTTACAAATGTAAAATTACACAAGATTATGTTCCCGTGAAATATTTGTTGACAAATAAAAGAGTATTTCATTGATGATTGTGATGATGATGATTATGATTAATGCTATATTTGGTAGGTAACCGGCCCAATGGTATAGTAGTCTAGTGGTCAGTGATCCTGGCCACGAGCCTAGAAGTTTCGGGTTCGATTCGAGGCTGGTAAGTTACCATGGGTGATTTTCCCGAAAGGTAACTTATCCCATCGGTCAGCAGGGTTTGGCTAGTTGGGTTCAAGTTAGGATTAAGTTAGGTGTAAGTGTTTCCACTGGTTCCACACCCTCATACTCACTATCACCCTCACCTCATCCTTACAGGGCATAAAAGGAGCCTCCATGGAAAGGAGATTCGATTAGTACATTTGAGCATCCCCTGGGCAACGGTACATTAGTACTGGCTAATCTATCAACAAACTGGGCTATCAGTGATGTAGCCCAGGCTCGCAATATTAGGGGGCCTATATTATTATTTGGTAGGTGAGTTCTCAGAGTTGAATCGATCTCCAATCATTCTGAGGATATTGATCGTTACAAGACCTGAACATCTTTGCTCACAAAGGTATAATAAATTGTCAGAAAAATTAAAAGAGTATTTTCAATTTCCAGAGTCAAAATGAGCTTGTCCTTGAGCTGGGTCCGAAATTCCGTGTACAGCAGGCTTTCAAAACGATGTTTCAACACTGTAGCTATTTTAAGTAGGCCTATTGCAGTAATTATTAATAATGTCTCAGTTAGATGAAAGTTTTTGTAATTCTAATATTTAGTAATGTTTGGAGGATAAAAATATTTGAGGCCATTCCGTGAGCCTCAGAAACATCCTTGCGACCTCCATCAGTGTCCCGACCTGGTGCTTGGGAACCCCTGACTTAGACCATTCGGCCACCGAAGCGAGTCTTAACAAAATTATAATATTTTTAAACCACCGCATCATACAGCCCGTTCGGGCTGTTCTTTGGCGTCTAAGTGTGAGAGTGCTTAAGGACAGTGTTTTCACGGTTTTTGTATTAAAATACTTTTTTTGGTCGAAAGAAATCAAATATTGCTTCAACAGAAACATAGGGTTTAATTTTCTATACATGGTGATATCAACAATTGTTGAATATCTGTCAAGAGTGTTCTGGAATTCAATGCCAACTTTTTATCGTCCTTTAAAAAATGTCCCGTCTAATGCCGTTATATTCATGATGAGATACTTTTGAGGTCATCAAGCGAAGAAAATTAATCTTTATGTTTCCACTCAAATAATACTCGGATTTATTTTGATCAAAAAAAGTGTTGATATAATAAATCCACCCCACGATATAACCTGCTTCGCAAAATAGCTTCAAAATAACCAGAGAGACAACATCGTTAATAGTTAAGTAAAAAGATTCGTGGACCTCCCATTGGGACACTTTAGTTTATTGGTCTAGAGATACAAATCTATATATTCATTATTAATTTCAAGGAATTCCTTTTACTGGAAAAACTCACCTTTCAACATTTAAAGAAAATAAAAGGGGGGGTGGGGTTGAAATGGGAGGATGGACAATTTAGAACGAAAAGCTTGTGGATGTTGTGTTTGTTGAAAAACCAATTCCGTGTTCATCTGAGAGGTGATGCGCGTGAGCGTGTGTGTGTGAGGAGGGGGGAAGGGGAGGGGGGGGGGAGAAGAGGGAGAGTGGACTATTGTCTTGACGTTAGGTCCGTCTGCTAGGCGCTGGCGTCAACTTCTCTTCTGTGACCCATTTCTAGAGGCAAAGAAGTCCCTTATCACCCGAATGGCTCGCCCGTCTGAGGGAAACAATATTTGGTCACAAGCAAAAGGAAAATTATTACTATGTAGGGCACGGTGTCTCAACACGAGTGGGAGGGGGGGAGGGCTAGAGGGTGGGGGGAGAGGTCCCTGACCAGTTTCCCAGGAGCCCGTGACCAGGGTGGTCAAGTGGTTTATAGCTGAGACAAATATCAAAGCTCTAAACACACTGGGATTTCGACGGTGACGTGGAGAGACCTGGGGTTTAAATCTTTTAGGGGGTGGTTTTTACCAGTGGGATTTATCTCTGGGGTTCTCTTATCCCCTTTCATACGAATACCATTACACATTGGCGTAAGTGCGTATAACCCGAACGGGTAGTAAGACGCGGTGCTAATAATAATAATAATAATAATAATAATAACAGTAATAAAATGTATCATCCAATGCCGCTATGCTCTTGACAGATATTCAATATACAAAAAAAGTTTTACTATAAAAACTACAAACACACTGACCTCTTCTCGCGTTCCTTTCACTTCCACCTGAATTAATCTAAAATACAATAATATTAAAGTTACTTTTCTAACTGTCAGAAACTGTCCTTCTGGCCATAATCCTATTTTAGTTTAAGGAGTGTTGTCCTAGGTTAGGTAACCATCATGAGTCCCAAATCAAACGTCATAACAAGTACGTTCTAAGTAACGAATGTATTAGAATACAGGAAAATAGAGGTAATATTTAAATCGGGAATATATCCCGATCCAATGTGGTGCGATACGCCATTGTTTGCGCCTGTCTTTATATTATCATCATTATCATCATCATCATCATCATCATCATCATTAGGTCATCAATCTTGTGATTGGTTTGCTACATATCTCCCCTTTTTGTATATCCCGGGCCAAATTCTCTACACCTTTTTACCTTCTTCCGCCAACATTGTCCGCTATCCGATTCATATATTTCAGTCTTGGTCTCCCTCTTTATTATCTCCCTTCCACATCTCTTTTTATAATTATCTTCATCAAATTATCATATCTTGGTGTATGTCATGCCACGTTAACTCTTTCTTAGATCTTAATATGCTTTTCTTAGCACTTCTGTATTTTATACCATCTCCATCGTGGTATTTTCAACATTCTTCTGTTTCATTTGCTATTTACTACAATAGTTGACCAGAAGTGAGAGAAAAAGAGTGGAAGAGAGTGCAGGAGGAAGAATGGGAAAAGGACAGAGGTGGATGGAGGCATTTTACTAAACAGAACCGGTCACAGGCTGGAAACAGTTCATGACGATGAGTTGATCAGAAATTCCTTAACGTCAGAGACCAAGTGGGCTTGTAACATAACTTGATGGATCTATCTGGCAGTAGGAGAACAAACAGAGGAGAAGAAAACTACAAATAACAATACAATGTGTTGTGAGCTTCCTTATTAAATAACATAATTCGATCACAAAGATCCATTCTACGCTCTTATAGGCTACCAGTTACCTTTTGTTTCCCGGTAATTAAAGTCTTGGTTATCAATCAAAAAATGTGTTTGTTTGAATTTTTTCAAAGTATTATTATTATTATTATTATTATTTCGCACTGCGTCTTACTACCCGTTCGGGTTATACGCTTTAAGTACTAATTACGATAATGGATTAGGAATTTGGAAGGTTGAATTAGAGGAAGTGAACCCGCATTTGCGTGGAGGGAGAGTGGAAAACAATTTTAGGAATAACCACCCCCAGCTCACCCGACCAAGATTCGAACCTCGATCTCCCCGTCCTCAGCAGTCGAGCAGCTCAACACGACTAGCGCGCTAGCCAACTACGCCACCAATGAGGGTTTTTTCAAAGTAAAAAATTTCAACTTTTAAACTAAATTCACAAGTCTGAGGTCAAATAAGTTTTTCATTCGTTCCAGTAAACACTAAAATCGTGTACTGTTAAAGGTTTTTATCAAAATCTAGACTAATAGTAACAACGGTTTGGCAGTGTATCAGCTACAATCAGCCCTTTGGCTCAATTTCTATTAATGGAATAGTAGTATTTAAAGTGTACAAGAAAAACATTAATATAACTTTATCAAATTCAACGGTAATTCTCATACTTATTGGTTTAACTTCTTGAGTTTTAATTTATCTACATCCTTCTTGAATTTCGTTTTGCCGTTTCCATGAATATGGTACATCAGTGCCGAAACATGTCGGAATTTCCAATGCTGGATAGGCAAAAGGAGTAATGGGACAAAAACAGATAAGGCTTAGATTATTCCACTACATTCTATACTTCATTTAAACTGTTGACAGATGTTAATCTCCAAATCAAGTTTTATATTCTTTTTACTCTAATACATGTTGAACTCTAGACATTGTTTTTCTATGATACTTTGTATATTTTAAATGTATTTGGACAATCATATTTAATGACTACATTATAACTCATTTGGTCAGGGATAACCTATAAAAAAATTATTTTTTAACTCATTATTTATTTGAACATAATAAATTGTTTTGTCCAAACTATATATTTTATACGTAAATTTTGTAACAACTTTCTTAAGGGTTATTTATATGTTATTAGACTTTTCATCAACATATGTGTAGCTTTGTTGATGATGAATTAGTAATTTTATGTTTAATGTTCATATTCTGACATATGTTTTTTACTGGAAGTAAATATTAATCATATATTTGTCTTGAAACATCACTTTAGTATATAAACCAACTTAGTAACTATATTTTATTAAATTAATTTTTATATCTATTTTTGAGAACAATATATCTAAGTCTTAACTTCTAATTTCTCAAATTCATTTTTACAGATGTTTAAAAAATGGAACTATGGGGTCGAACGATCCGTTTCAATGGCCATATGGTCTAAGCCTGGGGTATACAACCCTTTTGATATCGCGGGGCATATGGGCTTAAAAATAACTTTATGAACACAATTATTTGCTAAAACTTATGCAGAATGGTTAAAATATATAGTGGTCAACTCAAGAGGTGGCCGACCAATAGTCTAAGGTGTCAATCTCGTAATAGAATAAACTGTCTATGACGGGGAGACAAATGTGTTTGAGTCTCAATCAGGTGTATTTAGGGTGGGTTTTTTCCTAGATAGTTTACCACTTCCCCTCCACACAAATGTGGATACTCTTCTTATAAATTCAACCTTTCTCATCTCTAGCACATCAGCGTAATTAATACATTTGTGTACAAATCGAACGGGTAGTAATACGTGGTCCTAAAAAAAATAACCATATGGTAAAACGGATTTAGAGCTGGTTAGTAGCCGATTAGAGATCACAAAGCAAACCGGCCTCGTGGTATAGTTATCAGAGATCCTGGCTGCTGTCCTAAAGATCCTGGAGTCGATTTCCAGTTGGTACCGAGGGATTTTTCTCTAAAGGGGAATAATTCCCATGGTCACCACAAATTGGTTTATTAGGATTTAGTTAGGCTCCAATCCGTCATATTCACTATCAGCATCATCTCATCGGGATTTGAAAAGATCCTCCACGGAATGGATGTACGAGTAGTACCTTCGGGCGTCCCCTGGACAATGGTACATTAGTACTGGCTACTGGTGACCTGGCGGTCTAGGGTATGGTGTCTAGACCTCTTGCGTTGGGGCCTCGGGGTTCAATCCTCGGTCGCGGCACAGATTTATCTGATTACCAAACCCTTCCTTCACCTCTGACAAGACATCTTGTAAATGTGGGAAATGCCAGGCCTCTACCGTGGTTTGGATCCCACGTTAAACTGTAGGTCCTCCAATTCATCTCACAATCACCCTACCATTACACCTTAGCGTAAGTGCGTATAGCCCGAACGGGTAGTAAGACGTGGTGCTAATAATAATAGTAGTACTGGCTACCGGCTTATCTTTACGCAATCTGAGCTACAGATTGATGTAGCACAGACACATTATTATTATTATTATTATTATTATTATTATTATTACTATCCATGAAACACAAAATATTTGTGAAATGCCGACACTCTGGAGCTAGAAGGCTGTTGCACGGACAAGTTCAATTAAGACTGAGATTGTCTCGACGGGCCGAGAGTAAGATGGGAGGTAGAGGGGAAGGGTTGGGGGGGTGGGATAGTTTCTTGATGCGGACAAGTGCGTCTGCTGCAGTCAGGAGATGTTCCAAAAAGAGAGTGAGGCCACTTTAGAGCAGCCCCCCTCCAACCCTCTCACACCCCCATTAGCCCCGACTGCTTCCCTCTGGGGGCCATTGAGGGGTTTAATGTCTGGCGGCCGTCTGCAACGAGGGGGAATGAGAATAGGGGGTGACATAACTCTGTAGGGGTGAGAGCGCTTAGTTTGTCTTGCCTCGAGTCCCGGTCGAAAAAACAGGTGTTATTAATAAATGTTCCAGTAATAAAAAAACTACGCATCAACATAAATGACGACACACAACCGTAATACCTTCTCATATAAAATATTATAGTAAAAACGCCATGACACAAGCACGCAATCGGGACATACCAACTAAGCAGCCGTTGGTAAAGATAGTGCCAACTTTGACAGCTAGAGTGTGGAATGTGGTCAGCACAACGTTACTTTTGAGTTCGAGGGCAAATTAAATGTGAAAAATCCATCATAGTTTTGAGGTTGAACATTTTCGCTATTACAATGATTTTTATACGGGAAAGTCAAAATGATATACTCTAGTTTTAAAATAGTTTCTCTGAATCTGCAAAGATTTTTAAATACCACCTCATTACACCCTATCCCTATCTTGAGCTAATTCTATCCAGTCAACCTCATTACAACCTATCTATTTCAGGTCAATGTCAATGCTATCCTCCAATCTGCATCTAGCTCTTCCCAAAGGGTTTGCCAATAAATACCTTGAACACAATTTTAGAATCCCCCCATTCATGTTGTATGTCCTGCCCACCATTATCTACGAGATTTGATTAACCTTACAATGTCTGGTGACGGATACACGGTATGAAACTCATCATTATGTAATATCCCACACTCTCAACTATATTCATCATTTAGGCCTATTCTTCCCAAATCTTTTTCCAAAGCACTTTGCTTACGAGTATCCTAAATTTATTGTCGTCATGTAAGGTAAGAGACCACGTTTCACAATGATAAATTATTATAATTATTATTATTATTATCAGTACCGCGTCTTACTACCAGTTTGGGTTATACGCACTTACGCTCATGTGTAATGGTAGGGTGATTGTGAGATGAAATGAAGTACTTACAGTTTAACGTGGATTCCGAACCACGGTGAAGGCCTGGCGTTCCCCACATTCACAAGATGTCTTGTCAGAGGTGAAGGACGGGTTCGGTAGTCAGATAAATCTGTGCCGGGACCAAGGATTGAACCTCGACCGCCAGTACAGAAGTCTGACACCTTACCCCTAGACCGCCAGGTCACCCAAAATGATAAAGAACTACCGATGAAACTATTGTTTTATATATTCTTAATTTTATATTTCTTGACAACAAGTGATATGTTAACAGCTAGAAAAGCATATATTTTTTAAGCGTTCATCTACAATTTGATACTACTTTTTTTCATGATTCTTATTAATATTAGGTGTTCTGTCTTACGACAGGTTTATTGATTGCTTTTGTCAGTGAACTTAGACCGCCATTGCGTCCTGTCCTCTGCCTATTCAGCTTCTAGAATTGTATTCTTTCCTTCAAGTCTTCCAATATTTATTACCTTTCTAAGCTCCTCTTTACCTCAAGCTTGCCTTCTATTACGTTATGTAGAAGACAGTTCCGCCTAAGAATTGACCAATCCAGTTCGCTTTGCATCGAAGAATCTCTTCTCACCAATTTTTCTTAGGGCTTCATTTGTCACCCTGTCTGCCCACATATTGAATGTATTCAAATAAATAAAATGTATTTTATTTCAATAATATAACTATATGCTTTCAATAAAGGTTTGCATTTATTAAACTATGTGCTATGTAAATAAATTTAAATTATGGGATCATGTCGTGAAATACTTGTAAACAAGAGATTCTTCACTTGATAGCTAAGATCTCCCTTGAACTAAAAAAATACTCTTGAGTTTGAACCAATCTATGAACACTGGCAGATAAGTAATTAGTTTGTATTTATTATATGAAGGTACTAGAGAAAAAGGTAAAAAGTCATGGTACACACATTTTCCAGGACATCAACTTGTATATCTCAAACCACACCCCCAGCAAATCCTTTTTTTAAATTAATTTAAATATGACAGAGAACTCTTTTAGCCATGATATAAAGTACATTAAATATGTCTCATGATTGTCTAACAGATGGCAGCACTAATTCAACTTGAGCTTAAATTGGACTTACCCCATATTTCCTCCGTACTCTGTATATGTAACTATTGATTCGTTTATAAAACAAAATTATTCAAAATAGTTCACAATCATTGGCAATTATTAGAGTTCAGTGCCAAACTGACAAACTTGTCCCATCCATCCACATAGCTCACAGTCATTTAAGTTTGGGACACCCTTATTGGTGGACATACAGTCTAACTCGTGGACTAAATATCAATCTAGTCTAAGCTATTTTTTATTAGTCACACATACATTTCAAACGCTACCTCTTTTTTTTTTAGTTCATGTTCAAATAACATGTCAAGATCCATCTTAATTTCAGATCGAAAATGTTAGCGTAATCTATATATTTTCTTTGTATAATAAAGTAAAATGGCTGAAAGTCACGTGAGAAAGTTAAAAGTCATTCATCTTCTGGAGAATGTGAGATTAATATGAGCTTACTAGGAAATAATGTTATAAAACATGGTAAGTGGATTAAACATTCGTGCGTGTTCTTTTTACCTCCCATATTCTTGGATGATATAAATACCGTAAAACTCATATGTAGATTGAGTTGAAAATGTTCCGGTAAATTTTCCGCAGTGGCGGCTTGAAACCTATTAACTATTAGAAGGGGCTGGGCTAAGTGAGGCACCTATAAATATAATTATATATATAATCTCTGTACTAGTCTTATTATATGGTACTAGGAACTTTACAGTTAATTGCAGCACTTACCTAAGTACACCACCTATCCATATCTTGAACTAGCAATATCAACTCCACCTCATTACACCATATTCCTATCTTGATCTAGTTCTATTCAGTCTACCTTATTACAGCCTATCTTTATCTCGAACTAACTCAATCCAGTCTACTTCACTCCACCCTATCTCTACCTTGAGCTAGTTCTATCCGGTCCACCTCATAACACCCTATATCTACCTTGAGCTAGTTCTATCTAGTCCACCTCATTACACCCTATTCCTCTCTTGAGCTAGTTCTATCCAGTCCACCTCATTACACCCTATTCCTATCTTGAGCTAGTTCTATCCAGTCCACCTCATTACACCCTATTTCTATCTTGAACTAGTTCTATCCAGTCCACCTCATTACACCCTATCCCTATCTTGAGCTAGTTCTATCCAGTCCACCTCATTATACCATATTATTATTCTGAGCTAGTTCTATCCAGTCCACCTCATTATACCATATTATTATTCTGAGCTAGTTCTATCCAGTCCACCTCATTATACCATATTATTATTCTGAGCTAGTTCTTTCCAGACCACCTCATTACACCCTATTCCTATCTTGAGCAAGTTCTATCCAGACCACCTCATTACACCCTATCCTTATTTTGAGCTAGTTATAACCAGTCCACCTCATTACACCCTATCCTTATTTTGAGCTAGTTATAACCAGTCCACCTCATTACACCCTATCCTTATTTTGAGCTAGTTATAACCAGTCCACCCCATTACACCCTATTCCTATCTTGAGCTAGTTCTATCCAGTCCACCTCATTATACCATATTATTATTCTGAGCTAGTTCTTTCCAGACCACCTCATTACACCCTATCCTTATTTTGAGCTAGTTATAACCAGTCCACCTTATTACATCTCTTCTATCCCTTTAAGGTCAATTCTAATGTTATTCTCCCATCTGTGTAAGTTTTAGCAATGTTCTATTCCTATTGTTTTTTTCCAGTCGATACCCCGATCATGGTTCTAGAATCTCCCGTTCACGCTGAATGTCCTGCACATCATAATCTGCGAGATTTTATTACTCTAACAATGTTTTGCGACGAGTACAGCGTATGTAACTCATCATTATGTAGTCCAATATGTGTATACATATACATAAAGACAACAAATAAAAGGTCAGATTACGAGTGGGGTATTTAAATGTGGCGGGGGGATAAGATGTGTTATCAAATACAAAATTATAATTTAATATTTTAAAAAATATCTGTTATATTGTAGTTAGGCTACAGATAATTGGATATCATGGTAGTAAGACGTATTCTTAAAGAATTCGATCATAATATTGAAGTAATAACATATTCAGCCACAAAGCGCTGTAGTCGATCAAATAGTTTGATAATAGACTTTGAATCGTTGTTATTTCTGTATCGGAATGCATCTAATGTTTTTGGTATTAACTTCTTTAAAATAAATTAAACTTGAGTTAATTCGATTGCATTTGTTTCATTCAAATAGGTAAAAAATAATTTCCATAAAAATTAATTGAAGGCTCGAAGGCTGTAAATACTGGAGAAAAGATTTTTTGTCAGTGTAATTTTAAATTAGTTTCCCTCCAGTTAGGCTTTGCGATGGTCGAATGGGGTTTCGTGCATTGTCATGTTATGTTATGTCATGGGATGTTACCAGGGTTAGCAGAACTTGTTAAAACTGTACTTGTGATATATCATCACCCATATGTTCCCCATTTGACCAATCATACATAGGTTCCACTCTACATATCTCACATGGGAATGTATGTTATTTAATACCTGGCCAACGAGTGTTGTACTTGGTGAAAAGATATCACAGGTGCAGTTTAAACTAACTCTGCTTACCCTGGCAACACTCCACGACACGACACTGATGACGCTAAAATATGTGAAAGTGTATAATAAATTTAGTGTTTCTACGCTTCTGTGGCTGCATGATCTAATGCGCTACGTTTGTGTTAGGCTAGACTGCCGATTACAGGGAGATCGAGGTTAGAATCTTGGTTGGGTGTACTGAGGGTGGTTTTTCCATTCTCTCCCGTACAAATTCGGGTACACTTCCTTTGAATATAACTTTCCTAATCTCTAAAAACATTAGCGTAATTGATACATAAACTCACAGCTCAAACTGGTATTAAGACGTGGTGCTAAAAATAAAATACAGTCAATTTTTAATCACACAAGACTTTTAGCTCAAGTACATTCTCTGCTAAGGGTTTTCTTAACTAATGATGCTTGGGCCTAAGGACGTTTCATACTAAGATTGCAGCGAGATATGGGAGATATATATCCTTGTATAAAGGTTGATAATTTTTTATTTATATAATTTCAAAGTTCGCCTTCTTATTTAGGCTGATGACGCACTTGAAAAAATGTGGCCATAGGTTGAATCAATGTAATGATCTCGAGAAAAGGGGGCTGTGGATTGAAATAATGTAATGTCCTCGAGAAAATGGGTTTGTGGATTGAAATAATGTAATGTGCTCGAGAAAAGGGGGTTGTGGATTGAAATAATGTAATGTGCTCGAGAAAAGGGGGTTGTGGAATTGAAATAATGTAATATGCTCTAGAAAAGGGGGTTGTGGATTGAAATAATGTAATATGCTCGAGAAAAGGGGGTTGTGGATTGAAATAATGTAATGTGCTCGAGAAAAGGGGGTTGTGGATTGAAATAATGTAATGTGCCTGATAAAAGTGGGTTCTGGATTGAAATAATGTAATGTGCTCGAGGAAAGGGGGTTGTGGATTGAAATAATGTAATATGCTCTAGAAAAGGGGGTTGTGGATTGAAATAATGTAATGCTTTAGAAAAAATGTAGTTGAATGTTGAAATTAATGTAGTGTGTTCTATATAATGTGGTTGAAAATTAAATTAATGCAATGAACTTAGACGAAATAGGTTTGAGGTAGACATAATGTAATGCGTTTGGTAAAATGTGGTTGGTGGTGGAAATAATATAATGGACTTGAAAATATGGTTTGAAATAATTTATAATACAAAATGGTGATGGATGACTATGCTAACAAACATAAAATTTTGGTAAAATTTGCATACATTATTTTCAGTTTCCTTGTCTGTTAGACAATATTTTTATTCTTGCACAATTTAATTTGGGATTAAAAGTGTATTAATTCAATTTATATTTTTCATAGGCCTTCTTCAAAATAAAAATTGATCACCTGTGTAATATTGTGGCCAGTGATCCTGGCTACAGATCCAGGGGTCCCGGGCTCGTTCACTGGTGGTTCCATATTATTATTATTATTTTCTGCGAAGTAGTGGGTCTATAACGAGATCAACTCAACCTTGGGAGGACAAATGAGGAGTTACTTATGCTGACAACATTATACCCTCCATCTACATAAATTGGCATTATCTTCGTCAACAGATGGATGGTAATACTCTATTGCAAGTTGACGCCATGGGGTTTTTAATTAAAGCTAAAACTCAAAATATGAGTCTGGATTTATTTAAAAATAGAACTACGATAAATGTATGATTGTGCATACAAATAAGAGTACTATTTCAAAGGTAAAGCAGCTTTTAACTTAATATCACATACATTTAACTTATAGCTTACGGCATTTTGCTTGAAATAAAAATAAACTAGAATGGAAGTTAAGCATCATTTGTTGACAAGATCTTTGCTACGTTTTGCTTCAAACGAGGACCAGAGGGTGTACTAGCCGAACGGTTAGTAATACGTGGTGCTAAAAAAAAATATTTTTTGATTCAATTATAATCATACTCAACAACTATAATAGCTTAGCTTTTTAATCCATAATTAGCATTTGTAAACGTAGACCCCCCACAATGGTTCATGTGATAAGTTTATAGATATTTGTTTGTGATCCTACTATAAAAAAGGGTGTATTACTTGATTATACGGGATAGTCCAAATAATATTTAAATCTATAATTTTAATTTTCATGTTCTAATATTTTTATATACAGATATGGAATGCTCATGGGGTTTTTTTCCCAGAGCTCGACTGGATTGGGGTGAAAAAAAATGGAGTGCCCTTTCCTCCCTTAAATTTATTGTTAAAAAATCTCCTTAAGGTATCGGCCATCTTGGCAGAAAAAAAAAGAGGAAGCGGAAGCCTACTCTTATATTTTTTCTCTTCCTCTCTCGCGTGGCTGTTCTATTCTTAACACAATCATCTGCTTAAAATAATCGATCTAAAAGAGATGGGAGAGGGCGGGGTTAAATTACGCCCCTACGACCAACCACGATACGATATAACAGTGACGTCACATAATAGTCCTCTCCCATTTTCCATGACACAGCTTTATTTTATTTTTTTTCCTCCCTACTTGACAGCTAGAGTTATGAGGATACTTAATATGCTGAGTTTCGTGTTTGTTAATTCTTGTTTTGGTTTTTTTTTACGTTTTTATAGGTTGGTATAAAACTTGTTTTCGGTTTTCTTGTGTGTTTTTTTCTTCTTCATTTTATTTGGTTGCGTGTCCTGTTGAGTTTCTGTGCTTTTGACGCTTGTTAAACGTAAAAGTGTAATAATGATAAAGATGGTAACTTCAATCAATGCTATTAATTTAATGGTATTTAGACCCGTTTGCAATGATTTCTGTGGGCAGAAATGATTTTGGACAAGGCAACAGATTTAGATGGTAGGATTCTGATAGGAAGAACCAGGCACGTATCTAAGGCTGTGGAGGAAGTTATTAAAAATAGAAGGCCCCAACATTAAACAAAAAAACATTTTTTAAACGTGTTAAAACATTAATTTTTTTCTTGACAAAACTAACTATTGAAAGCTTTGTGTTAAAGATATTATTTAAATTAGTACCTTAAATATTGTTGTCACTATAATAGTTCAGATTTGAATTTAGATTGCTTTTAATTAATCTTACACCTTCTGTGGCCACATGGTCTAAGGCGCTACTCCTGCACAAGACTAGACTTGGATGTACTGAAAGGGTTTTTTTCGAAAATTGTTTTCCACTCCCTCGTCACACAAATGAGGGTACACTTCTAAGAATATAACATTCCTCATACATAAAAGCTATTAGAGTAGTTATTAAACAAGTCTATAACCCGAACGGGTAGCAGGACAAGGTGCTAAAAAAGAAAGTAATCTTGATATGGACATAAAACAATGTAAAAACTTTTAAGATGAAGACCCGCCTAGGTGGCATAGTTGGCTAACGCGCTACTCGTGTTGAGTTCGACTGCTGAGGGCGGGGAGATCGAGGTTCGAATCTCGGTCTGGTGAACTGGGGGTGGTTTTCCACTCTCCCTCCACGCAAATGCGGGTTCACTTCCTCTAATTCAACCTTCCCAATTCCTAATCCATTAGCGCAATTAGTACTTAAAGCGTATAACCCGAACGGGTAGTAAGACGTGGTGCTAAATATTATTATTATTTAAGATGAAATTTTTTTAAATTTCATTCATAAATTTTCTGCCCGAAAATGAGCCAGTTGAAATATTTTTTGCCATACAGTAATGTCTTTATGAGGCCTAATAACTAATATGTTGTTAAAAAATAAATAAAAATGTTCACAACTATTTAAATTAATTACTTTTTAAATATTACCAATACCACAATCTATAGATTTTATTTATTTATTTGAAGTATTTATATCAGCACACGAGAATTTCTATGAGCCAGAGTGAAATAGCCTATACATTTGGTCGAGAAAAA
The DNA here is from genome assembly GCA_902151425.1 of Timema shepardi. Lineage (NCBI taxonomy): Eukaryota > Metazoa > Arthropoda > Insecta > Phasmatodea > Timematidae > Timema > Timema shepardi. The sequence continues at coordinate 36,033 of CABFVX010000574.1, forward strand.
TATTTTCACAACTGCCTCCAAGGGTTCTTTTACATGTCGCAATCAACATGGGGGCCGACAGCTTTACCTTACCTCCAAAGGAAGTTGTGCTATGGATTTTTATCGCTCAAGAAAAATTCGTCGACCCTGGCTGGGTTAGAACCCAAGAACATCGAGTCCTGAGGCAAGCAGTTTACTCCTAGACCACCAGAGTCTACTTGCAATCTATAGTCAAAAGAATTATTATTTTTTAATTGCAATAGTTTTTGGAAGCCCTGACATGTGATAGCCCTTAACACCCTCCCTTAAATCCGGACCTGGGAAGAAAACTATCGAAGGTAGCGTGGCGGTCTAGGGGCAAGGTGTCAGACTCCTGTGTTGGGGGTCCGGGGTTCAATCCTCGGTCCCGGCACATATTTATCTGATAGCTAAACCCTTCCTTCACTTCTGACAAGACGTGTATAAATCACAACTTATGAATATGTGGAATGCCAGACATCCACCGTGGTTCGGATCCCACGTTAAATTGTAGGTCCTCCATTTCACCTCACAATCACCCTACCATTACACATTAGCGTAAGTGCGTATAACCCGAATGGGTAGTAAGGCGTGGTGCTAATAATAATAATAATAATAATAATAATAATAATAAAGCTATCGAACAGTTACAAAAGTTACTAAAACTACTTTTATATACATTCCAATTTTTATAAAAATGGCCGTTTATAAAATACAGAGAAAGTATTTCCGTCAACATTGATAAAGTTATACACTACATTATTGATGTTATTTTAAAGGTATTGATAGTATATATCCAAATTTATCACTGCAGATCAAACTACTTGGACGTATGAAAACGTGAAAGTAGAACACGTAATTTTTTTCAATGCCATATAAGGCCCTACCTATGAAATTTGGACTGTTTTATTAAAAAAAAATTGCAGCTGCACTTTCGATAGACAATATCAATATGAAATAACACTAACCCACTTCTGTGGTTTAAGTCAACGGTCGGCAACCTACAGCCCACCGACTGATTGCCACTGGCCCACACAAAATTTCGAGAAAATTCATATACGTGCCTCTTGGTCTATCTCCCCCCCCCCCTTCCCCAGGTATATTTTCCCTTAAATCTACCATTCCCGGATTGGGCCACTAACAGACAAAAGCTGATAATTGATAGTTGATTCTGAAAAAGTTACTCCCACCTCACCTTCCTTCTTCTTGGAAATTTGTTTGATATTTTTTTAACCCATACGGCCCACAATATCAAAAAGTTGTTTCACCCTTGGTCTAAAGCATCAATTTAATAATAGACAGGAATTTTTTAAATTATTTGTAATTTGTCAGTGCGTATGTTCGGGTTATAAGATTATGTCCTAGGGATGAGGAAAGTTAAATTTAAAGGACGTGTGCCCTCATTTGCCTGGAGAGAGAATGGAAAACCTTGTGAGTAAAACTGCCCTCAGTACATACTACCGGGATTCAAATCCCAATCTCCCCGTCATCGGCAGTCCAATCGATTGCGAGAGAGACGCCTTGATCAATTGACTGGATTTCTAGAGGCGAGAAGTGGTTGGGTTTAAAATACCCACTAGGTGGGTGATCTTCACCAATTGCTTTTCCACTCTTCCTCCATGCAAATTTTCCTCTAAAATCTACTATCTTTATACCTACTTGATTTAGTTTACAGATGTATGTAGTGCGGACGGGTAGTAAGAAGCGGTGCATAAAATAAAATTAGGATGTAAACTTGTGCATTTTTTATTTGATTACATATTTTATATTAAAAATGAATGATAATGTTAGACACACATTTAAAAGCCTGTTTATAATATCCGTAATGAGAAAAATTATGCTTGCTCAGTTCCAGTTCCATTATAATAAAATCATAGTGGGCTAAATTGAAAATATGGCATAGCATTTTTTTGATATCTCTCCGAGATGTACATGTACACACACACACACATATATATACACTCCTCAATAAAAGCTATGATAACATGATTATAGACTAATTAACTTTTAAATAAAAACGTTAGATACGCCCATGTAGCACGAACCTAAAGCACAATGCGGACAACCAGTGCACCCCTCTCCCCTCCCCACAGCAGCAAGCCGAAAGAGACCTCTCTCCCCCCTTCCCCCCTTTCCATGGTAGCTTCCAGAGAAGTTCTCCAGTTCACCCCGGGACGGCAGACAAGCCGGTAACAAAAAGAGTGATACTACCCCGTAAGGGTTGCCTTCGTCACCTACCTCTTCTTCAACCCCTTCCTTCTTCCGTTTGGTTAGGAGGAGGGTGCGACAGGGGTGCTATCTAGGAGGATACGGAGGAACTGGCGGGATCTTCCCCCAACACCGTCAAGTCGCCTGAGTGAGTGTGTTTGTGCCAACTACCCCTTCCTGCCGTCGAGTAAACCATTATCCGTCGCCCGGTAAGTTTGATAATCAGTAGATTGTTTATATGTAAGGTTTTTTTAAAAAATCCTAGCTCCACGTCTACGGGCTTATGTACTAAGTACGCTAGTATTTCAGGGATGAGGAAGGTTTTTAATTTAAAGGATATGTGTAACCACATTTGCAGGGAGAGTTGAAATCTATTTAGGAAAAAGACCTTCAGTACACTCAACCCAACTTCGAACCCGTATCATCTGTTCACTATCAGTTTAGTCTTTGTTTTGATGTTAAACAAGATATAAAGATGCGACGAAGTGCCCTGAAAACAACATTTGGTTTTTAATTTTGTGGATTTAGGTTACATTCAAACTCTAACTAGAACATATTTTCAAGGATTTTCTGAAACAATTATTTTAATTAATAGCAAATAATTATATTTCATGTTTTACATGATAACTGTTTCTTGAGTAGATGTTTTTTAAATACCTAAATAAATAGTATATTTTATCTAATATATTTTTTTAAACTTATAACCTATATTATATTCGAACTAATTGCTTAATATTTTCAGACAACTTTAGTAAATTTATCATACATTTGAAAAATTCATTGCTATATTTTTAGAGCCTATTTAACCTTTTATAAAGTTTTTGTTTACATATTATCTAAAGGCGTATTTGCATGCATATTTCCTATTTATTCTTAGGTACCTACAAAATTAGCATTCATTAAAGTTTTAGACACATTTTTGCCCCCATGCAAAGCCCAGTGTATTAATGAAACATTATCCCTTTGTTTTAAATTTGCAAACAAAATTAATCGAGGATGGTGAGAAAATCACGTTGATATTATTTGTAAAAATAAATCAGCTAAATACGTCCGTTTGTTAATGTAGATAATGTTAGTTGAAATTTTATTTATGGCCTAATTTGTCGTTTACATTTACTTTTAATATTTCCATGTGTTAGGTTAATTTGTCGAGTGATATTTGTATTTTGTTTTTGTTTATTAGGTGTATCTTATTCATTGAAATGGGCATTACTATTTACATAGTTTTCTATAGTAAATTTCAATTATAAAGGACCTAAAATAAACGTTCTAAAGGCGACACATTTTAAGCGTATACTCACACAGGTGTTGTGTTGACAATTGATATTCGCGTAAACTGTTATGTTCTAATGTCTAGTAGAAATTAAAAATGGTATTAATGCAAATGTATTATTTTAAACTGAAGATTCACTCATATTACATACAGTTTATTTTATAAAAAAAAATTTAGTGTCTCAACCATATATTTTATTCTTTAATCATTCAAATAAATTATTTATTAAAATGTTAAGACACTTATAATGACAAATTGTAATATATTTATATCTCAACCTAGGGGTTGATTGTTTTAATATATGTTTGTATTGACAAGCTATTGAGTCTTTAGCTCTAAAATAGATTGTAATGGTTAATCAAACTATTCCTTGATACAATACTATGTTAAAAGTTCCTTTAAAATTTTGACTGTACATATAGAACATAAATGTGTGACTATATATCTAGCATAATTTACAATTTTAATAATATAATTTATATTATGTTCGATTTCATGGATAATTTTTTTTCTGTGATAATATTAGGTCAAGTTCAACGAAAACATATGTGGGTTTGGTAGCTTCACAGAAAAGTAGAAGTATAGCTCATTATGCATAGCTACATTTTATAAAAAAATAATGTTACCGGTTTTAGACTTGAAGTTATCATATTTATCGCCAAGTTTGTGAAAGTTTCCTCCACGCCATTGTGTTTTTTTTATCTACTTGAGATAATAAACTCTTAACATTTTAAGGGGAAAGGACAATCGCCTAATTTTGTTATAGTCTGAGCTAAAAAAATAATATATGAAGTGGTTTTTTAACCTAGTAGTTTTTGTTTAATATTTATTCATTGATGAGACAGCCATAGTTTCAAATTTAACGTTTATTAACAAATCTTTACACAAACGTTGAAACAATTTATCTAAATTATTTAATTAAATTAATATGGTTCTAGATAGATTTAGATATGAGTGTAAAAATAGTTTAGTTTTCGTTTGATTAAAACATTTTATGAGAAATTGTTATTTAAATATCGTATTTATACAAACAATTTTAATAATACTAAATGTACTTGAAACGACATTACTGCTTAAAAAGAACACTTATCTTAGCAGTTTGAAATCCATAACTTTTGTTTTAAAATTATTGCTATTATTTTACAATTTGCTTTATTTATAACCGTTTAGGATTTTTTTCACAAGTTGCTTTAACAGAAATCATATGTGATTTATCTTAACAAAAGGAGCATAAGCAACTTACTCTGTTAACAAAGTAAAATATAGTACGCACGCAGAAGGTGTAAAAATACTTTACTAACCTCGAACCATTTAATATTTTAACTCAAATAAAAATAGGATAACTCAACCATTATTATCCCAGATAAAAAAAAGAATTCTCTTATTTTATAGCTAGGCCTAAGTTATATAAGCAATCCAGAAGAAGCACATTACACAATAGGCCTAAACAAACCAAATTGTAATATATAGTTTGAAAAAGAAACGCTATGGATAGGCCTCAATTTCCTAACAATATTTATACTAACGGGACAGTTACATTCTAAACAGTTACGTTTATATCGACTAAACTGTTCTTTCTTATGAGAATTAATATAGAAACAGATTTAGAACGTTAATAAACAATAATAATAAAATTACATTTATATGGTTACGTATATTTAAGTGAATCTTTCTCAAATTAATCCTGATGGAAGTTCTGTACGAGTTTCACCAGACCTTATTGAATCAAATTTACGTTGAAACACAAATTATAAGAGAAACAAAAATCGAATTCCATGGTGTTAAAGGTTAATAATATCTTATATTTTCCTTTGGGTATAATTTTCGATTTTGTTTTGACATGAAAATGTCTAGTGAAACTTTAACAAACGTAGACATTATTCATTTTAATTCGGGAAAGATTAATCCCAAAAGTACAAAGATAAAAAAAACTATATTTAAATCCATTTACATCGATTTAAAAATGTATATATTTGGTGTTCACCTGAATTTCGAAGTTTCATTTGCTTCCTTAAATTTTTATTATTTTAAAATTGAATAAAACTTATTTTTTTAGTACTAAAATTGTTGTGTGTAAAGCAGATATTTTAAATATGGTTTTAAAAGTGTGCTCTACAAACAAAGGGTTATGTAAGTAATCACGTCACAAACTACAGTAGTCCCACGGCTTCTTTGGTGCTGACTGACAGCTCACAGCTGACTTCTGACAGTTAACATTTAGGTATATACCTAAATTTTGACTGTCAGTAGTGACAGCTGCTAAACACATGTTTTTGCAGATCATATGGTTTGGCGTAGGGATACATAATTTTGTTTGGTAACTTTTCAAAGCCGTCAGCTGTGTGCTGTTAGTCAGCACCAAAAACGTCATGGAGCTACTGTAGCTTAAAATAAGAAATGACAGCTGGCACAAATACACTCTACCTTAGGGAGCATCTGTAAGCCAATTAACGCTACTAAGAGGAGGTGAGAAGTGAATACATTGTGTTACATGGAGGGTACATCACAACGTTAAAAATAATATGGATCTCATGATTAAATTCTAAGGTGAATAAATAATAATAATGTTCATATTAACACAACCCCTTTTCAAAATGAAGGCGCGTAAAATGGGGAGAGCAGGTTCCCTTAAAATGTCCAAAGCTGATATAAAAAAACACTTTTTGGGGAGGTATCAAATTGAAATTTGGTATACAAGTTAGTAATCTCTCCATGATAGTTTTATAATGTCTGAATATATGGAATTTCAAAATTGAAGCTCAGGAAATGGAACCGCTTAAAATGTTTACAACTAATATAGAAAAGTATATTCGATTTGGTTGAATTGAAATTTGGTAGGCGCGTAAAAGATACCAAAAAGTCTTAAAATTTAAAATTGTGGATATGGGAATTGAAGAGGGAGAGGGGGAAGAAAATTTATATTCGCCAAGTTGGTAAAAGGACCATAAAAGTTAGAAAGTTTGGAATTTAAAAATAGGGTGGAGTAAAATGGGGAGAGTAGGCCTAATATTGCTCTGAATTGATATTCTTTAAACTTCTAGATTTAGTGGAAAAATTTGACTTAGTAAATGCAAATGAAAAATGTCTAAAAATAAACTCATACATAAAACTAAAAATTATCTTAAAGTGGATCCATTAGTAATGCAAATACATAGGTAAAAATCGAAGGGTAAATGTAGTGGCTATCAACAATTATGTAGAATAAACACATTCTGGCGACATAGCCGGAACACCATCAATCTCTTTGTGAAATCATAAAGATCTATCCATAGATAATAAAACTCTAAATAGGTTTGTACATTCGACTTTCTGTCCATCTGTTTGTATTCAACTCAAAAAGTACTCGTCAGATTGAGACAGGACTTCTTCGTTCTAAGCGTATAACCCGAACGGGTAGTAAGACGCGGTATTAAATTATATAATTATATCTTCGTTCTACTCATTTTCCATGGAGCTGGGTAAGCTATAGTCCTATATATAAAAAAACTTTATATCAATAGCGAGCAAAGCAGCGTCGAAAAACAGCTACTCTTAGTGTGGTTACATTTTCGTCTCAAAGTTGTAACAATCCAAATATATTAAATATAAATACAAATTTAATGTATAAAAATCTTCTTTATGGGCCTAGATCTCCTTGGCAACGAGGGGCTTGGAATAATCAACAAACCAATTTCAAACCTCCTTAGCAACGAGTGTTTTGGAATAGAAACAAACACGAGGAATGTAGATATATTTTAACAAGAAGGTGACCTGGCGGTCTAGGGGTAAGGTGTCGGACTTCTGTGTTGGCGGCCGGGGTTCAATCCTCGGTCCCGGCAAAGATTTATCTGATTACCAAACCCTTCCTTCACCTCTGACAAGACATCTTGTGAATGTGGGGAATGCCAGGCCTCCACCGTGGTTCGGATTCCACGTTAAACTGTAGGTCCTCCATTTCATCTCACAATCACCCTACCATTACACACTAGCGTAAGTGCGTATAACCCGAACGGGTAGTAAGACGCGGTGCTAATAATAATAATAATAGTAATAATAATAATTTAACAAGAAAATATATTATCTGCGTTTAAGGCATCATCATTGTCAACCCAAAGTTTGAAGCCACAAATTATGTTTCAAGTAATTTTAAGGTGTTGCGTGTGATTTAGGTTTATTTAGTTTTGTTTCTTGGTACTAAGCCAACAGCACACATTTGTTTGGTAAGTTGGGGTGCCTACTATAAAGTGCTTCTTTCAATTTACTTCATTTTTGTTTTATAGATAGTAAATTTAAGGTTTTCTTTTCGTGTCCACTTAAGAGAGTTAATAATGATACAAGGAAAGCAAAAATGTAAACTATGTATTTATTTTGGCGTTTATAGTGATAATACCTTCGCGTAAGCGAGCAAATCTTGATGCAAGGACTAAAAAAAATGTAACTTATTTATTTTGGTTCCTTAGCACAGGTATTCGTTAATGTGTTACGTCGTCGACATATAAACATTTCCTCGTAACATACTTGTCTGGAAATGTGTTTTTTTGTAGTTTAGAATAAATGTTTGTCTGGAAAGTTAATTTTCCGACTTAAATGCGAACGAAGCCGTAGGCAAACTCTAGTACTCTGTAACAGAGCCTTATTTAATTTATTCTTGTTGGTGAAATATGATTATTTTTTTCAAACGTGTTTCTCTTACACTGTATATTACCTACTTCGTTTCAGTTATATTATGATCGACCTTGGGTAAATATTGCGTTGTCAATCGATTGCGTTCGTTTGTGCATTCAGTTTATGGATTAGGTAAGTAATAATTTCGTTCAAAGATTATTTTTTTTAGTCTACTAGTTATCATAGTGGTTTTGTAACTGCCCTAGTCAACTCCGGATGGTACAAGGAGAAACTATCTAAATTATGGCAGCCGGATTTTTAACGTCATAGTTTGATACGGCTTACCCTACTAGTTCGAAGAGCAGTTCAAACAACTAGTTATAAATATAAACGATCTTCAGGAAATTTCTCATCGATAGTTCAACATTCATCTTTTTTTTTATTCAGATACGAGACTAAATTACAATACCCTCTCATTTTAACAATGACTTTACCTTTATGGACAAAACTTTCATCTTACAATGGATGAAATATAGCCGGTACTTGTTTGAATTTTCTGAACAATATTATTATCTTACCGTTGTTATAATCTATTCAATACTTAAGGAATACATCTGAACACATGTTTTAAAGCACTAGTCCACGGAGTATACATGACATGTTTTGTTAATATCTTTCTAAATTGACACAACTGGCCCAGTTACATATTATCTGTGGCTTGAATAAGTATATAGGGCCTACGCTTTATACATATTTAAAACGTGAAATGTTTCCTTCAGACAATGAATCTAGCAGTTTGAAGAAACAGATTCATCATCTGTTGCAATTCGTATTGAAGTTTTGAGGTTTTCCATGTTAAACTTCAATTGAAATCCCATAGATGAGAGTACTATATATATTTATTTCTGAAGCAAAAATTGTTATTTTTAGAAATATTAATAGAAATCTAATGAAAACAAACGATCTCAAAGATGTGCCTTAAACCGTAGAAAGAATCTTTAAAGAAAAAAAAAAATTTATTTAGCACTGCATTTTACTAACCGTTCGGGTTATACGCTTAAGTACTAATTACGTTAATGCGTTAGGAATTGGGAAGGTTGAAATTAGAGGAAGTGAACCCGCACTTGCGTGTAGATAGAGTGGAAAACCGTTTAACAAAAACCACTCCCAATTCACCCAATCGAGATTCGAACCTCAATCACCCCATCGTCGGTAGTCTAGCTCAACGTGAAACTAGCGCGTTATCTAACTACGCCACCGAGGCGGGTCTTTATAAAATACAAACACATTTTCTTACTATCAGTATTGATAAAAATTTATTTTATTATCAGTATATTTTATTTATATGCCTATTGATTATATATATCAAAAGTGATATTTACGGAGCACATAAATTGACGTATAAATTGCATTTTAAAGTAGGCCTAGTTTTATATAGGTAAAAGATGTTTAATTTAATTCAAATTGGAAAATAGATTTTCTACTAGTTTCGGCTTGGCTGTTCACATAATATTAGAAAATGCGGTTAAGCTATGTCTGACAACTTTTTTCGCTCTTATTTTTTAGGGTCGTGTGAATTCGTGATTCCGCTTTGTGCTCGATCAATACCAGGTCTTGTAGTTCAAAGGTCAAAGGGATTTGTTGGTCAGTTGGTTAAAAGTATTTATTAGCTGGCACAATTATCTAGGTTGATCCAAGATTTTGGAATTAATTTTAGAATATATTTTTTAAATTAAATCCCTGCAAATATTTGTTTTACTAAACCCCAGTTATTGCTTCGTATCCACCCACATTATTTTAATTTTTATATTTTTGTTATATTAACAACATTGGCATTTTAATTAAAATTTGTTATTCGAGAAAGAAAACTTGTAAGATGGCGGGTGATACACCGAAACATGTCGTTGTAAGACGTTTGATGACATAAGTCATCTACAATCCTTAAGGAGAAGGGCTCAACAGAAATCACAGATAAGAAATGAAATCTTAATTACTCCTTACAAAAAAAAAAATCATCAACATTATTAAAATTGTAGTTGAAATTTAACTCCAAGTTGAACATAAATAAATATGCCAACTTAACTTGTCTATATTCTTTTATCACCGCAACTTACTAACGGCCCAAGTTTTACACATGTGTATTGATTACTCTGGTGGGTTAGGGAGGAAGAAGGTTGAATTTGGATTGAGCATACCCACATATGCGTGGAGGTAGAGTGGAAAACTGTTTAGGAGAAAATCTCAATACACTCAACATGATTCGAACCCTGAACTTCCCGTCTTCAGCAGTCCAGTCTGTTGCGAAAGTGATTCTTTAGAGCATTCGATCAACGAAGCAGGTGTTTATTTCCCTAATACGTACAACAATGCAATTATTGTGAAAAGTTATCATATATTACGATGGACAGCACATGCGACGCAAATGGGAGGTTTTAGAACCGTGTCTAGGGTAGTGACTGTTACCCCCAATGGGAAGATACCATTGGGATGGCCTGGACGCAGATGGGAGGATAACATTAGAATTAACCTGGAAGAAATAGGGTGTGGTGAGGTGGACTGGATAGAATAGTTCAAGATATAGATAGGGTGTAATGAGATGGACTGGATAGAATAGCTCAAGGTAGGGATAGGATGTATTAAGGTGGACTGGATAGAATAGTTCAAAGTATGGATAGGTGTAATGAGGTGGATTGGATAGAATAGTTCAAGGTAAGGATAGGGTTTAATGAGGTGGATTGGATAGAATAGTTCAAGATATAGATAGGGTGTAATGAGGTGGACTGGATAGAATAGTTCAAGATATAGATAGGGTGTAATGAGGTGGACTGGATAGAATATATCAATATATAGATAGGGTGTAATGAGATGGACTGGATAGAACTAGATCAAGATAGAGATAGGTAGCGTAATTTTGTAAGTGCGGCAATGAAGTGTCGTGTTCCTAATGCCATGGATAAGAGTAAACAGGCTATCAAAAAATGTTTTTTGAGAACTAAATGTTAAAGTTGTAAAGAACAATAATTTTCCAACAAACGTAAATAAAATTATTAAGATTAGTATTAAAGTATTATTATTAGGCTTGGACTTAGATTGTTAGAATGAATTGTTTCACTAAGCTAATAGTATCAGATTTGTTTGCTGCAGCCGCGACCGCCAGAGAAGATAACTTCAGAAAAATACAATGAAGGCGACTTATTCTGTGGACTTGAAAACTTTTCAAATCGGGAAGGCACCTTCCAAAATAACACATTTGGGTTCAAGTAATACACCCATTTGATTTTGTTTGTTTGTTTGATAATTAATTTGCAAGAAATATTTAGATATTTTTAAAATCACTTGAATATGGTATTATTTTAACGACTTTGCCTTCGCGGGTTGCATCTTAACTTGACACACCTACGTACTTTAACAACCATCACACTTATACACATCAATGCACGAAATAGAAAGAGAGGGAAGAAAATGAGCAGTTCAACCTGAAATGCCTCTCGTATATCTGCTGATAACCGTTCCCCTCTTTCTCTGACGCGTTTACACACCAACTGTACCATTTGGGTCTTGAAAACCTTTTATCTTTTCCTTGTTTCCTATTCTACCATGGTCCTTTTTAATCTACATCCTGGCAGGAAGATTTCTATAAGCCATTTTGGTGATCAAGCCAAATAGATTAAGTTGTAGATGGTTTTAAAAAAAGTACTTTTACAACAACAACAACAAAATGTGTGACACTTTAAGACTATTTTAAAATTATTTAAGAGTTTATTACTTTTGTTTTCAACGTTATATCTTTAAAACTCACTGAATAGAACGTGAATTATTTAACACGGGAAATCCTATATTGACCTGGTGTGACGTCACAGGTAGGTAACGTTGTTAAATTACTGAGCAAATCCACTTAAAGTTGTTTGTACATTAAATAAAATATGAAAAATCATCATTCTTTTATGTGGTGAACGCGATCATTCTTGTTTTATTGGTTCTGCCTGTTTCCGGCGCGGTGGCCGTTAAATAATATTTCAAAAATATTAATGTGAAGCAGTGTATTCATAGGTCTGGTCGGTATCTATGACACCCTAACCTTATTTTCCCGTTTATCTAAGGTTCTCTATAACACGATTTTTCGATAACGCAATGTTGTTGTTTTTCCGAAACGCAGCTACCGTTTTCTAGAATAGCTTCCTGTAGGTAGTTCCGCACAAGTACAGTATCCCGATGGCTTCTTTGGTGCTGACTGACAACTCACAGCTGACTTCTGACAGTCAATATTTAGGTATATACCTAAATTTTGACCGTCAGAAGTGACAGCTGCTAAACACATGTTTTTTGCAGATCATATGGTTTAGCGTAGGGATACATAATTTGGTCTGGTAACTTTTCAAAGCTTTTAGCTGCAAATGTCAGCTTTGTCTACGCTTCTCCTTAAAAATCCGTGTGGAAGAACCAATCAACTTTTAAAACCAACAAATTCAATCAGTGCGCATGCGTCTAAGCCAAGTTACTCAATACACGTCTGCACCTACTAAGTGAAATACAAGAAGACAGCTGAATCTACTGTTGAGAAATGATTTGAAACGACTCGTTAAATAAACAAAAAATGTGTGTGTGTGTTCTTTTTCGTTCTATATTCACTAAACAATGTGATAAAGATATAAAATAACTTTTATCTAATACAAAATATCTAAAACCAGCTGTTTTAAGTTTGCGTTGCAAAGCATTATGGGTCAACATACTTGTTTTTTAACGTGTGAATCTCCCCGCCACTTTGGTAGATTCTAGTCAAAGTTTTCGGTGAGGGTGTGAATCCAGGCTGTTAATAATGGTCTTGGGATAAAATGCTCACCCTAGGACCCGTTGTCCATGAGTTCAAACCCCAGCCGGGGTTGATTGATATTTATTTAGTGAAAAAGATCCGTATCACAACTTATTTAGGAGGGGAAGTAAAGCCGTCAGTCTCGTGTCGATTGTGGCATGTAAAAGAACCCTGGAATGTATATGAAAATAACTTTACCAGCAAAATTGGTAGTATCTTTCACTCTCGCTAATGTAAATTCTTGTGTGCTCATATAAGGAATCAATTCAGAAAGTGCACGTTAAATACCGAAATCAAATGAAAAATAGTGGTAAAATCAACTAATTTTATCGCCTTCTAGTATTGAACTCTAGTCCTCTAAGACTTGTTGTCGGCCTGCCCAAAGCGTTTGACAGAGCTGAGAAGCAGCATAAGCAATTCTTTTAAAAGTAACTACTTGTTGTAGGTTACAACGACGCGTGTATATACATAATTTAAATTAGAGAGAGACGCTGTCTAGTTGAAAAGAGTTAACCGCTGAATCCAGCCAAGTTTCAACATTCAGTAGTGGGCGTGGTTAACTATCGAGATTTATATCCTTACAAGTCTGACGAAGAAGTTTATATCCCCTCCTTACTTAGGACTTTCATTTCGACTGCAAGACAAAGAAAACTACAGCAAGTATCTTAACTGATGGCGTTCTAACCAAATTTGACTTGATGACACTCTAATAAGAGCCCATCCTATTAACCGGGAAATTAGAAACAAGATTACGATGAAACCGGAAAATTGTATCAGAATGCTGTTTTCTGCATTTTTCATTTGACTACAGTGAAACAGGGATAGATATCGTAGTTTATTCATTTATATATATATATATATANNNNATATATATATATATATATATATATAAATTATTGTGTTGTATTTTTAAAAATAAACGAGTTTTACTCTTCTCAATCACACTCTATTCTAAAGTATAACACAGAAAGCCGCATGACATTGTGAAGTCTGGTTCGTACTGTGTTATATACTTTAGTTAGGTACTATCCGTGGGATGACACCGGCTCTTAAAGATTATTACACGTGTACTCCAATATCGGGAGTGTTGAGTTCTTCCCCTGAGCCTCAGGTAGTCCCAGTGCAGTATCCCAGTTCCTCCAAGACACCTCAAGGAAGGAACTATAAGTAGCCTAGTCACAGTTCCTCCAAGACACCTCAAGGAAGGAACTATAAGTAAGCCTAGTCACAGTTCCTCCATGACACCTCAAGGAAGGAACTATAAGTAGCCTAGTCACCGTTCCTCCATGACACCTCAAGGAAGGAACTATAAGTAGCCTAGTCCCAGTTCCTCCATGACATCTCAAGGAAGGGATCAATTAGTGGAAATCTAGTCGGGTGTACTGAGAGTTCCCTTTCCAAATGGCTTACTACTTTCTCTCCCTCCTCAAATGCAGGTACACTCACTATTATTTCAACTTTTCTCCCCACAAACGCAGCACCGTCATTAGTACAATACCGTAGTAGTAGTAGTCTGAACGTGTAATACATAGTGTTGAAAACATCATTATCGTCACTGTAACGAAATATAAAGTGTTGCAGTTGTTTTGTTTGACCCAGACTGTACAATTCACAGAGAGGTTGTCACTCTACCAAGATGAAGCCGTCGGGGAAGTCTTAAACCAAGCGCGACTGAGAAATTTACACACTTGAAAACGTACCTTTGGATACGTCAACCTTTTTTTCTCCAAACATTAAATTTTTCATGCGGTTTGTAGTTCTCTCTTCAAGGCCGCTGAGACGCGTTGGTAGAAGTTCACTAAGGCGGTAGTGTAGGCCATAGGGAACGCGAAAAAATACTAGTTTTCTCTCAGTTTTTATAAAAAAAACTTTTTTTGCCAAAAATAAATTAAAATATTGATCCATTAGAAACCAATTTAATTTTCTTCTCATGGTGATATCAACAGTTCTTAAATATATGTCATCAGCCTCGTGGCGTTAGATGTGAATATTTTAAATGAAGAGAAAAACTTATCATTAAATTCAAATACATCCTTGACAGATATTCAACAACTGTTTATATCACTATGTGAATAAAATTAAATTTTGTTTCTACTGGAGCAATATTTTATTTATTCTGGCCAAAAAAAAATGTTATGCTATTTAAAAAAAAATACAAAATCACTTATCTTTTCTCCCGTCCCCTACATCCTCACCTTAAGCCCCACGTTATTTTTTAATAATCGTATTTGCCATTTTGAAACAGTTCAAGACAACATTTCGGGGTAAACGGTATTAACGTGTCCCCCATCAGATTTAAGCAAAATGTTCCAGTCCTGCGATCAAAGTAAACGGTTACAAACACAGACAAAAAAAATTAAGTCAATTTGTAACAGCTTCACAGTAGAAACTAAGATGATTGAGGATTTTGTTGTGGTTTTGAAGTTTTATTTAAGAGCTACTATTTTCATAATAAATACAACATTATGAAGATATGTTTCCAATTCTCCGAGATATTAAATACAAGAACGTACTCTAACCGGGAATTGTTACTTAGTGCGGTTTTCTGAATTATTCGCTTGACAACAGTGAAATGTAATGTAGCCTAATATTCATGTGAGTTTAAAAATTATTATGTTTTCAAACATTCGTTTGTATTTAAATCGTGATCAATTAGTTTCAATGTTTCCACTTTCACTGTGTTTTTAGTTGTTTTTTTTATGATTACCTCATCCCGATGTGACGTCTGGTTCGAGCTGTATTATCTACTTAAGTTAGGTGTCATCTGTGAGGTAAGCTGGGCTCTTAAATAGTTGTTTTAACATTGACTCTTTTTTTCCTCACACGTTTCCATTGTTTTGATGCGTTCCGTCGAGAAATATAATCAAACAGTGCCTATTGTTTGCAGACGGATTCAAAATGTATCTTTCTTTATTTTGTGTGGGTGTCGCAGTTTTACCATCGACTCTAGAATTTTCTTGCTAAAGCACTGAGAAGTGTTGCAGACGTTTAAAAAATACTGTATTATTAATTTATTAAGTGTTCTGATATTTTTATATATGGTTTTCATCAAAATGTCATGGAAAGTTCTTACCAGATAAAAAGTCTATATTTAAATATTTTTTAAAAAAAAAAACGTGTGATAACTTACATAAAACAGTGTTTTTTTAAAATCCCACGTTATATTAAAATGTATTTGGCTAACCCTATCAAAACATGACTTTATTCGATAGAGCAAGACTAGATCTCAAAAAGTATACATTTTTACATAAAGAATCTTAAAACAAAATTTAAACTTTTTAACTCATCAGACACCAGCTGATAATATTCACCTTCATTTTGATGAAAACCATATTTTAAAAAAAATATCGAACCACTTCTTAAATGATGTGGGATTTATATACATCTGAAACGTGTCTCAGCACTCTTAAATTCACTCTTCTCAATTTGTTCCACTAGGATCGATTGTTAAAGTCACTAAACACCCTAAGAAATTCAGATGTGAGTATCAGATTATAAAAAACAAATCGGAAAAAACATTCAAAATGGCAGATGCTAGTATCATCAACAAAAGGTTCACATGAAGCTGGTTAGATATCGTAAAATATTCTTATATTTGATCTGACCCACTCATCAGGAAAAACTGTAATATATAACTTGAACAGTTGTGAGTGTCAGCGCAAAGAAAGGTTCTTGGTTGTTATTAAATCATCTCTTGGGGCACCTCACGTATTCAATGTGTTCAGTACCTTATTTCTTGTAAATGAAGGAACGTTGGGGGATTCCGCCTAGTTGAAGTTAAATATCGTCACACCACAGTATTCACTGTGGGAACGACCGTTCTGAACCTTGAGAATTACTCAAACAATCCTCAATTATCTTAGAATGTTCTGTTTGTGATCCCGTTACATAACTTTGTTTGAATCACTGTTCAATTTGGTAATATCAGAATACTCGTATCTCTTTTTTGTATGTGTCTGTAATTAAACATTGATAAAAACTAGGACCTGCGATAGATTTAAATTACGTACTGAAAGCTCAAAATATATGGAAAGTTGTTAAGTTTTTGACGAATAAACATAAAGTCGAGAGAGATCTCTCAATCTATAGAAATTATCTAAATAAACAATATTGAATACATTTTAGCGCGATAATATGCAGACATTGCTGCAACTATAAGCCAATCGAAATAAAAATATAGATATAAAGTTCCGCAAAAAATGTTTTTGAGTTCTCTAAATGAATAAATAAACAAGAATTGAAATGCACATTCATCGGTTGAATGGCTTATAAAATGGTGGCCTTATTTTCTCTCCTGGTTCTAATGATATTAATAACAATACATTCTTTATACTAAGTTTAGATGATACATTAAAACATTATCACCAGCGTCAGTATTAACGCTAATTAGAAGAACCAAGTCCATCTAAGCTGTAAAGAAAACAAAAGAAGAAAAACACGGTGCGGCGCGCACTAAGATTTGTTTGTGCCCACTTCCAACTTGATTTGTATGTCTTGCTCTAGCCAGTGTTGTCTGCATTACCAAGACGAGGACAGTGATAGATATGTTGTAAAGACGAGAGATGTAGAAAGAGAAAGATATATAATGAGGTACTATAGTATGAGGGCGGTAGCATGCACGTCCTTTCCTTTAAGTTTCATCGCCCCCCCCCCTTCCTCAACCCTCCCCGTCGGCATTTGACAGAGGTGATTAAAACATCTCTGTTGATTAACAATCGCTGTCTAATTAAGGGACACTTCTTTTAGATCAAGGTCCTTTGATTTAACGTGGTTATGGTTATAGTCATACGCAAGACTTTTTCTTATTTTTAAAAAAAAATTTAGCACTGCATTTTACTATATGTTCGGGCTATAAGCATATATTAATTCGCGCGTTAGGGATGAAGAAGGTTGAGTTTATATTAAGTGTACCCGTATTTCCGGGGGGAAAAATAATAAAATAATTGAGGTAAAACCAATCACATTACACCCGACCAGGAATCGAACTTCGATCTCACAGTCTTCGGCAATTCAGTCTATTGTGAGAGTAGCTCCTCCTTAACCCTGAGCTCACTTGCAATCCCGAGGTAATAAATTTTTTCTTTTTTTAGCCCTCTGGCTCATGAAAAATAAAACATTATTTCAAGAGAAAAAATGACAAATACAGATATATATTTTATATTATTAACTATTAAAATAAATACGTATTTTCCACCCTGAGAAGTTAGCGGTATTTGTATTATTATTATTTATATTATCACCCGTCTCGGTGGCGTAGTTGGCTAACGCGCTTGTCGTGTTGAGCTCGACTACTGAGGACGGGGAGATCAAGGTTCTAATCTCGGTCGGGTGAATTGCGGGGGGGTTCCTAAATGGTTTTCCACTCTCTTTCCACGCAAATGCAGGTTCACTACCTCTAATTCAACCTCCCCAATTCCTAATCCATTAGAGTAATTAGTACTTAAAGCGTATAACCCGAACGGGTAGTAAGACGCGGTGCTAAATATATTATTATTATATTATTATTAGCACCGCGTCCTACTAACCGTTCGGGCTATACGCACTTACGCTAATGTGTAATGGTAGGGTGATTGTGAGATGAAATGGAGGACCTACAGTTTAACGTTGAATCCGAACCACGGTGGAGGCCTGGC
>CABFVX010000574.1:75921-85960 GCA_902151425.1 Timema shepardi
GGGAGGGGGTTGAGGGGAGCCGGTGCCTAATTGCGAAGACCAGAGAGAGTTGCCGCCTTATGTCGCCCGAGCTAATGGAGGTGTCCTAACCCCCCCCCCCTATTCCTTCCTATCTTTGATACATTTCATCCCCTATCAACCCTCGGTCGAGACGTGACTACCGGGGGTCGCAGGCAAAGATTAGCTCAGAGGTTAGCACTCGTGTCTTCTGATTCAGAGAAGCTCCCAGGACTCATTCTTAACATAGACCCTACTTTATATTGTTTCTTCCACTATGGTTTGTTTATTTATGTTAAATGGCCACACCTTGAAGAGAGAAAGTATTTTGATCCCAAAAAATATATCATTCGACATTTTGATATATATAGACATTTGATGATCCCCTGAACCCTAAAAAGTGGTATTTGCAATGCCGTCTCTATGTTATGTGAATTAATAAACAATCATTATTTGGAGGGAGAGAGGGGGGAGTAAATTTAAAATAAAAACTATTATCATTACATCTTACCTGGACTCGAACCCTAAATTCCCTGTCACTAGTAAACCAGGCTATTGTTCAACCCGAACCAAGAAGTCAACTTTGGGAATTTAGGGGCTAAGTGGCTTAGGTTAAGTGCTTGGTGTTGAGTGTTAGATTAAATGGGTTTCATGGTCCTTAAGTTAATTTAAGCTTAAGTCGTGTTCTTGATAGCTCTGTTTTAAAAAACGGTGTTATAAATCAATTTTGTTTTTAAAGCGATCCCCTGGAAGCTATTGAAAAACACTTGTCACACTGTCCCTTAAGATAGCTTCCTTGTCTGATAAGCTTAACACAACGTATTCTTTTAGTTAAGGCACTTGAACTGTCTAGGTCATTGACGTAATATACGTTTTTTTTTAAATTAAGCTATATAATAACCCAAATATCTGTATATAGATCAAAGTAGTTCTATATCAACCAAAGTAGTTGTATATCAACCAATAATTGTAGACCTATATCAACCAAATTATCTGAATATCAACCAGATTATGTGTAGACCTATATCAACCACAATAGCTGTGTATCAACCAAAATGTATATCAACCCGAATTGCAAAACTGATCGAAATACCCATATGAAAACTAAAAATAGCTGCATATCAACGAACATAGCTATAATATTGAACAACAAATATACAACCACTACTTCGTAATAGTTGTGGTGGCTACAGTTAATTTACTATTTGTTAGACTGGTTTTTTGCAACAGCACTGGTACCGGTGATAAGACACATTTACGTGGATGGTACATTACCCACTAAGCCAACTCTTCGGACAATAGATGTATTACTTTCACATATTATGTAACATTATCTACTATGACTACAAAAAATAATTGCTCTACTTACATGTCTGCCACTCCATTCGACCGACTTGATCCGCGCACCACGACGAACATGTTTACTAGTTTCAAGTTATGAATAGACTAAAGTGTGAGTGACGCTCGTCGAACTGGTGGCCCCTGCCGGCAAGTCTTAGGGCCCATTCTACACTAGCGGTTAAAACGTGACGGTTTTGCCACTAGCTTACGCCCCCAAAACTCTTGAATCTACACCCAACTGTCAAAACGTGACTGCTATTATTATTATTATTAGCACCGCGTCTTACTACCCGTTCGGGTTACACGCATTTACGCTAATGAGTAATGGTAGGGTGATTGTGAGATGAAATAAAGGACCTACAGTTTAACGTGGAATCCGAACCACGGTGGAGGCCTGGCATTCCCCAACATTCACAAGGTGAAGGAAGGGTTTGGTAATCAGATAAATCTGTGCCGGGACCGAGGATTGAACCCCGGACCACCAGCAAAGAAGTCTGACGCCTTACCCCTAGACCGCCAGGTCACCTTGCGGGACTGTTAAACAGCGATCAAAACGCTACTGATTCTACACTAGAGATTTAAATGCCGCGGTTGTTGCTTCCACTTGCGCAGAATTGTTTAAAAATGGACATTGCACAGGCCGGCTGTATTGCGAGACTTATTTTGTTGGAGGAAACTCAAAACAACAAAAAAAACTCGTCAAAAGAGACGTTGGTGGACTCACCTGGCATTATCAAACCGTCTCTCATAATATGTGTACGAATCGCAGAATGTACCCAGTGAAGTTATTTTTGTACTATAGAATGTCTGTGGTTTCATTTGATGAACTAGTTGGTTTAGTGAATGAAAATATTGCAAAACTTGATACCGTCTTGAGGAAGAGCATTTATTACTCCTGCTGAAAGACTTGATGTGACATTGAGGCACAACTAACTGCCTGTTAACGCCTGGTGTAGTTTGATTCGCGTTTCTACCGCTAGGTGGTTTTAACGCCACCAGAGGTAGCGGTCAAAACGTTGGTCTAGACGAAATTTTATTTTCTATACTGAGGTGTTTCAGGGGTTTCATTCAAAGGCGCGGTTGCTAGCGTTTTAACCGCTAATGTAGAATAGGCCTTACAACTTCTTCCTCCCCTCTCCTTCATGGAGAGTAAGATCAAGTACATATAATTTTTAGAGTTACACTCCCCATTGGTCCTTCCCTATTCGCATTTACGATAATGTGTATTGGTAGGGTGATTGTGAGATGAAATGGAGGACCTACAGTTTAACGTGGAATCCGAACCACGATAGAGGCCTGGTATGCCACACATTCACAAGTTGTAATTAATACACATCTTGTCAGAGGTGAAGGAAGGGTTTGGTAATCAGATACATATGTGCCGGAACCGAGGATTGAACCACGGACCCCAGCATAGAAGTCAGACACCTTAACCCCTAGACCTCCAGGTCACCTGCAATATAACGATAATATAGGCATTACAATTTGAATTAATGAAGAAGTTTGATAATAATAATTACAAGCTATAATATCTTATGATGACATATATAATACAATAATTTAAGTTTTAACAAACATCTTAAAAGTTTTAAATATATTTAAAAAAATTAAAATTGTGAACTTTTGATTCAAAAGTTCACCATTAAAAAAAAAGTAATAATATGATTAAAACTGTTTCTGTCCACTACGTAGCCCAAG
The DNA here is from genome assembly GCA_902151425.1 of Timema shepardi. NCBI lineage: Eukaryota > Metazoa > Arthropoda > Insecta > Phasmatodea > Timematidae > Timema > Timema shepardi. The sequence continues at coordinate 78,958 of CABFVX010000574.1, forward strand.
CTGCGTTATGCGCATGCGCAACGTAATATGGTTAAAGATGGAGGATGGAAAAATTGCCCGGCCAGCAAACGAAAGAAAAAAAAACTTAGAATGGCGTACCAAAGCTTAACTTTCAGTATGGACCGGCCTTGACGCCTTTCTCGGGCTGTAATATCTTCACTTGAAAAAACTCAACTCATTACATCTGACCAGTATTAATACCATCACTTTCTTAAATCAATGGTGTATCATCAAATACGAGACCAACCCCCATGTTCGCGTGCCCACCAATACGCAATACGCGTGCTGTTTCAGAACCACGTACCCCACTGCCCGTTTAGTCCAACCGAAAATTACATTAAATAATTAATTTAAAGACTCAGTATGAGGAGAATTGATTCTAAAATTAATTGGCCTATTATTATTTCATTACGTTTAACGCAAGTTTGTATCACGTCTGCCTACAAAATTAAACGTATTGGCTTCGAATCCCAGGTATGGCTGCTTATTCATAATATTTTCTCGTGTACACTATTGTCTAACTTCACAGGCACAGTCGTCGTTACTGTGTAGAGCGGAGAAAGGGGGGGTACAAGCCCCCCTAAACCTAAAATTATCTTTTCAAGGGGGAAACTCTTAGTACAATAAAATAAACCGTTGAAAATTCACGTTTTGGGTAGTGAGTTAATGGATTAAGGTAAAATTTGTATTTGGGTTATAAGCATGATTAGATTATTTTATATTATTTGTATTTCTTATTTGTTACCAATAATTTTAATTTTAATTTTATAATTTAGAGGTAGAATAAGTTCATTATTTGCCTCCATTGCGACTAAACATTATTTCTAATCGAAAGATTGGTTAAACTTATCAAACTATCCTATTGAAATTATTAGCATTAATCCATTATCTCTCTATCCCACAAATAAGAACCATTGAATTTATTTTAATATTAATATTTCTTATTCTAAATTTATATATATTCGTAATTTATTATCAATTGTAATAATTCAAATAAAAATAAATCTTAGTATAGTTGAAAATGATAAATTTGATTCCTCATTCAGAATTAAAAATTTACTAAACAATTGAGTCCAAACAATAATTAGCCTAACCTTAATTCCCCTAATATTCTGGATAGTTCCTAATCTGTCAATAAATATCCGAAATAAAATTGTATCTACCCTACATAAAGAATTTAAAATTCTGATTAGTAATAAACAAATTCAGTTTTCTCAATCTTCTTTTAAATGACTTTCAGGGAGAAAGGAGAATTTCAAGGAAAACGTACCACCATGAACCTAGTCACGAACCCAAAGTCCTTTGGGATAATTTAATGGTTCTATTTACTTGAGAAATATTTTTATAAAACAAAACATAGATGAGAAATAGAGTGATAAGCTCTTGCTCTCAAAAAGAGCGAGTAAAAAAAAAAAGTAACAAAGATACACGTAACAAGAGAACATTCCTCCATCCCCGCCCCCCCCATCACTCCTTCCTCTTCGCCAAGATCTGACGGTCTAAAGGAGAAACACAGAAACCCTTTCTCGAGGGGTTAGGTCAGGGGAAGGGTGGTGGGGAGGGGAGGGGGCACGAGGCGCCACTACACCCTGGACCTACTAGCGACACCGCGGGATCCGACCTAATTGATTAAGTCATTTCGGGCCATGGGAACACTATACTCTCGCGAGAGATTCGAAAAGGTGGTCGGGCTGAGGGGGGGTTATACAAGTCAGCGAAGAAGGAATCGGGGGTGAAGGGGGGTGATGAGGGGGGAGCCGAGTCCCAAATGGACAGCGGCTATAAGGCTCGAACAGTAAAATACCATCATCTCTGTACAGGATTCTTTTTTTTTTCAATCAACATCTCTCATCCTCTTTCACTCCTTCTCGTCGTTTGGTATTCCAGGCTGAACTAGTTGTTTTATTTAAGTACTATAAGGTTGGCTCCATTGTTATGTATACGCCCAGATATTGACAAGTCCACTTTTTATTTAGGTTGCTTTTTATTGTTATGATTATTATTACTATTGCTACTTTTGTGTGTGTGTAAAATACTTTATTTTCGTTACGTCCACCTTTTCTCGAGTGGCCTCTCCTTTTTTTTTAATGACGCGACTTCATTGGGTGTTTACGTTCGAGTTGCGAACTGTGGGCGTCGTCACCTGATAATGCCTGTAATTAGATACGAAGGATTCTGATTAGTTTCATCTATTTAATTAAGTTGAATCTTGTGTTAGACTGGGTTTGATTTGTGACTGAGGAGGTTAGAGCGCTAATCCCTGACGGGTGTACAGATGGTTGTTTTCTCCCCCAAATAGTTTCCCCCCCACTCTTCCTTTACGTAGCTGCGGTTTTCCCTCTAAATCGTTGGTCCCTAAACTGTGGGTCAAGACCCATGGCTAGGTCACAAGAAATTTTGTTATTATGTCACGGAAAAATAAAATTAAATAAATTAAATTTCTTAGATTTATTTAATATCAATAAAAAATGTGAAATTGAATAAACAAGTAAAATAAATTTAAAAAGAGGGACGAGTTAAGGCAAATAGTATACAGATACAATAAAATTATTATAAGTAGCTTACCCAGGTTTTTTTTAAGTATTTTTAAAAATGCCCACTAAGACAGCGAGAAAGTATCAATCGTTGTCATGTCACACGGCTTAAAATACAATGATCTGTGTCATTTTCTGGAACTACTTCTTTATTCTGTCGAAGCTTATAGTCCCTTTAACCCTTCACCTACAACCACACTTTGTTATGTCAATAAAGAAAGAAGGGGAAGTAAACTACGAAACTTCTTATCTCATCTAAAGAGTTGATCTCGCTGCTAGATATCAAATATTTTAAAATGTTATGATGTGAGTCTATCAAAATATCATTGTATTTGTTAGAGGAAGGCAAAATATAGAGCCCCTTTTCATCAAGACTAGTCTAACAGCTCTCCAAATATTTTTAAAAATTCGTTAAAGATGAGCTAATGTCACATTTTCACACATTTTTTTCTGTTAATAAAACTCACACTCTTGGGCCGTCAAGGGAAGAGAGCCCTGTTAGAATCCTTCAACTTTAATTAGGTATGAGCCATATTTTGAAATAACGCATCGTAGAAATAAATAATATATTAGAGCTAAACGTCTGCGTGGCAATTTATCGCTTACAGAGGCGGCACCCTTAAGGCCAGGTTGTTCATAAAACTGTGTTGTTCTAAAATTTGGGTCACGATTCATTCTAAAAGGTTTGTAAACAACTGCCCTAAATTATATCTCCATCATACCAATCCGGTTAGTGTAAGAAAGCAAATACCAAGGTTTGGAAATACCTTATATAAACTAAACCTGTGATTAAATTCGTGCCCGCCTCGGTGACGTAGTTAGCTAACGCGCTAGTTTCATGTTGAGCTAGACTATCAATGACGGGGAGATCCAGGTTCAAGCCTCACTGGGAGTGGTTTTCACTGAATCGTTTCCCACTATTCCTCCACGCCAATGTGGGTTCATTTCCTCTATATTCAACCTTCCCAATTTCTAACCCATTAGCGTAATTAGTAGTTAAGCGTATAACCCGAACGGGTAGTAAGACGTGGTGCTAAGTATTATTATTATTAAATTCTCGCCTTCTCAGACCCCGTTTGACCAATCATACATAGGATCTTCTCTTCACACCTCACGTGGAAGTTTATCTCCGTTGATACCTTACCAACGATTGTTCTACTGAGCAATGAGAACATTTCACAGGTACAATTCCAAACAGCTCTGATTACCCTGGAAACACCAACATTAACCAACGCGCTTCGGTGGCCGTGTGGTCTAAGACGCTACTCTCACAGTAGAAGAGACTGCCGATGACTGGGAGATCAAGTTTTGACTCTCTGTTGGATATACTGAGGGTGGTTTTCTCAAAATTGTTCTCCACTTTCCCTCCGCGCAAATTCGTGTACACTTCCTATAAATATAACCTTCCTAATTCATTAGCGTAATTATTACATAATTTTATACCACGTACAGGTAGAAAAATGCAATTCTTAAAAAAAAATTAACAAAGGATCATTAATTTATTATTTATTTCTTAACACAGCGTCTTACTACCCTTATGTGTTATACGCTTTCTTATGTACTAAAATTATATACGCTAGTGTGTTATGGATTAATAAGGTTGAATTTAGAAGAAGTGTACCTATATTTTCGTGGCGAGAGAGTGGAAAATGACTTAGAGAGAAAAAAACTTTCTCAGTAGACCCGACCGAGACTTGAATCCCGAACTCTCCGTAATCACCAGCCCAGTCTATTGAAAGAGTAACGCTTTTAGAGCTTAAATCATGCAGCCAACGAAGACGGTTTTGATTTATGTTGATATTGGCATGGTTATATATATATATATATATATAAAGTTTTGTTGTGTTTTCACAACGCTACACATTTTAATTATTTATCCCACGAGCCGTATTGAACACATTTGCGGGCCGTAGTTTGCCCATCTCTGGTCTAGCCAATAAACCATGGTGGTATACGCTAAGAAAAAAGTTCTTACTATGTCATTCCGACTTTCAAGGTCATACACGGTTCTGTGATCCTGTTTCAAGAAAGTTGCGTGATAATTACTCTAATAATGAGAGAATAAGCACTCAGTCGTCCCTAGTCTGTGGGAGAAGGGGACGAAAGGGGGGTGGGTAATGTTTTAAGGTGGACGGAGTGGAGGAAGGGTGGGTCACGTAGCGGGTCCTAGAGAGGGTTTCTGTGTAGCTCAGGACGCCGCCCTAATATAGCCCATTTCTCACCTGCCGTCCTGGCTATAGACGTGTGTGAATGCTCGTGTGTCTTCATTCTTTCCTTCGTTAAGGGAAACGAACCGGCGCCAAGAGTGACGTCACCTGGCCGACAGGTTTACATTTTGGGAATTTTTAAGGTCTGAGGACTATCACCGGACCCCTCCCCCTCCACCTCCTTCCTCCCTTACGATCGACATCGCCGCCCTAAAAATGCCTCATTCGGTAACGCCACTGCCTTTTGAGATAAGGGTCCTAGGTTTCGATTCCAGATATGGTCTAAAAGTTTATAATTGGTGAAATAAGGGATTCTCCTTTTCACAGTGGGAAATCAACAGTTAGAGGACTGGTTGTTGTGTATGTGCTATATTTATATTTGTTTGTTTAGATCTTGTGTTGATACTTTTTTTTTCAAACTTATGCTACTAGGGTTTGTAAATAGCAGTGGCGGATATGACTGTAACCGTCTTCTGAGGTTGGATACCATGTAGTACGGCTACTTCGACCCGAACAGATAATGATGATTATGTGGTGCCAGTAGAAGTCTTAAACCTAATTTAAGCTTGATTAATTAAACCATGGCAACTATATGGACGATTTCTCTTCGGGGAAAATGCATATGGTACCACCGGAAATTGAACCCGGTACCTCTAGAGATCAGTAGACCAAAAGGCAAGCCTGTTGATACAATCAATTTGTAAAATACCCTCCCTTCACTCTTCCCTACCCTCCCCCGAAAAGATACCCCGTTAAAATTTACGATTTATAATCATTATCATTATTATTATTACGAACTGAAAGTAGTCGGTTAGTTCTTGTTACACTTTCAACATTTACATCATAAAAGGTGACCTGGTGGTCTAGGGGTAAAGTGTTGGATTTCTGAGCTTGGGGTCCGGGGCTCAATCCTAGGTCCCGGCACAGATTTATCTGATTGCCAAACCCTTTCTTCGCCTCTGACAAGACGTGTATTAATCACAACTTGTGAATGTGGGGAATGCCAGTCCTCCACCGTGGTTCGGATTCCACGTTAAACTGTAGGTCCTCCATTTCATCTCACAATCACCCTACCATTACACATTAGCTTAAGTGCGTACAACCCGAACGGATAGTAAGACGCGCTGCTAATAATAATAATAATAATATATATCATAAAACAGTCAGCCTGGAAATAAAAAATTTAAAATAACGAGAGTGTCATGAATATTATTTTAAAAGTGTATCAAAAAGTAACTGTACGTTAAAGAATTGGAAAAAAAATAATCCAGACACACAGTGGTGATCAACTGATCTGAGGCGTTAGATTCACATTGCACTTGATCGTAGCTGACTGCGAGGTACAGCTTTTGTTAGTACGGTCCGATTTTCATAAAACTAAAATGAGCCTTATTTGACATCTAGAAAAGTCATTAGAACCATTTTCAAGTATTCATAGATTACTAAAAGCTACAATATCGAGTTGAGCTAGACTGCCGAGGACGGGGAGATAGAGGTTAGAATCTCGGTCGGGTGAACTGGGGTGGTTTTTCCTAGATGGTTTTCCACGCTCCCTCCACGCAAATGTGGGTTCACTTCCTCTAAATTCCACCTTCTCAAATCCCAATACATTAGCGTATAGCCCGAACGGGCAGTAATAAATAGTGCTAAATAAAAAATATATGTAATAGATATCTATAAAATAACAATGTTAATAATAATATAGTAAAATGTTTTCAATATTGACAGCAAAAAATATATATATATTTGTATTTTCAAAAATCTGACTATATTTTCACATCTACAGGACCTTTGGGAATATTGAGAAGTATATAGGGTCAACATTGATAACAATATACTAAAATATTAGTGTTATTTTATAGCTGTTGAAAATATCTATCAAAATTGGAAGTTACAGACCACATGACTTGAAGTATGAATATATTAAAATTGTTTTATTACTTTTTGTAACTGTTAAATACTGTTCTTCCCACTAAAATACTACCATAGTTCTATCAGAAGAGAATAGAGTTTAAATTATTTGTCCATGGTATATTTTTAATTCCTATTGACACCTCGGAGAGAGAATTATTGTGATCGTAAAAAAAATGGGGCTCAAGGTTTTGATAAATGTCGACATTTCATGAACCCCTGAAACAAAAACAAAAAATTGGTTTTCAAGATGCCTTCTGTCTGTCTGTACCTCGAGCTAGAGCCGAAACCATTTTAACAGTTTGGGCTAAAACTTGGTATCTAGGATGTTCATAATGTCCCCTTCCCCGC
>CABFVX010000574.1:85984-99914 GCA_902151425.1 Timema shepardi
CGAGGGATTTTTGGAATTAGATGTCTAACCCTAAATTTAAGGGTAGTTTACTGAAGGTCAAATAGAGAAAAATCTATTTTCTTGAAATTCGCTCTTACGATTTTGATTAAATATGAAAATGATCTTGAGGGCACTTTACATAAGGGAAATTTTCCAATTTTCGTAATTTATCCGTAACTCATTAAGATACTAAATATATTATTATTGTAAAGTTGTAATACCATTTAAAATACACGTCTTTTATTTGAGATATATTTTTATAAAACCAATAGTTTCTGAGCTATAATCAAATATATATACTTTTTAATTCAGGTCTTTGAAAATGAATTTGATTCTTATGCTTTTCGGTGGACAAAGATGTTTCATTTTTCTCAATTCTTCTGTAACAGTGTTACAAATTCCTAATGCCATAGAGTAAGTAATTGTATATTATTTCATTTATGATATTTGGTCTAGTGTTTCGTTTCACAAATCTGACTAGTTTTTAGTAAATATCTATTTTAAGATAAAAGCGAGAGAAAGTCTGGGTGGTGCGCCGTATCATTTATTTTAATAACGTTGATATTTAGCTCTAAAATGTACCCTCTGTCTACAAAATGCACGTATATTTTTGATTTTCATCCCCACTTCTTGCTACCTGTTCATGTCGTACACATGTGTACCACGATAGTGTATTAGGGATGAGGAAGGCTGAATTTAGAGGAATTTAACCCTATTTCAGCGGATAGAAAGTTGAAAACTATTTAGGAAAATTCCATCCTTGGTACACCTGACCGGGATTTAAACCCCAATATTTCTGCTATCGGCAATCTAGTATATTTCAGGAATGACGCCTTAGACTAGGGGTTCCAAACTGGTGGCCCATAATAATAAAAAATTCGCGACCCACGAAGTTTCTCGGAAAGGTATTCTAATGTAGTAAAATGTGTGTTTTTTTAGCCGAGAAATGAAAAGTTTTGACTCACGTGGGGAAAAAAACTCCATGAACTCTCTATCTGATATTTATGTTTAATCTCGTCCTCACATTTGATTTGTTTGCACCACGTCTTACTACCCATTCGGGTTATACGTTTACGTACTAATTACGCTAATAGTTTTTAGGAGTTAGGAAGGCTACACTTATAAGAAGTGTACCCACATTTGGGTGGAGGTATAGAGGAAAATAATTTTTTGAAAGAAAAAAAATCCTCAATATACCCGACAACCTCAGTCTCCCCGTCATCGCCAATCTAGTCTACTGCGAGAGTAGCGCCTTAGACCATGCGGCCACTGAAGCAGATGTCCTTACATCTGTTGGCTTACATTGTATCAAAAAATAATGTATTTTAATCAGAAAATTCGTTTGGTATGTAATTAAACAGGTTTAAATTATCACTTTTTATTTCATTCTCAATTACATAATTGTTCTCATTTTTGCATAACTTGACCAAAATTAGTCGATTATGATGCTACCCGCCACAAGATTCGTAGATTCAATTGTGACCCTCGGGCACTCTTTATTTTGAAAAAAACTCTGGCTTAGTCCATACTGCCACCGGAGCGGGTTAAATTTACCCCTGATTCTAAAATAAATCAAAACTGTGGCAAATATGTCACTGTTGCACAACGACCTCCTCTCTGTGAAATGTTAGGGAAATTGAGTTGAGCAAGGGATGAGGGCTTAAGGGAGTGGAGTGAAAGGGGGGGGGGTAAACTGATCCGGGATCTTTTTGTAGCACAGGCGCGGGCGGCAGCCTTCAAACACTTCCACTACTTCAATGGGAAGTTAAATGGAAGGGCATGTGGTTTAGGGTAAAGGAAAAATTATAATTTGTAGAGTGGAGAGTAAAAATATATATTATGTTTTTTTTAGAAACATTTGTGGTATCTAGAGAATTTGTTGAATATAAAATGTGTATAGTTAAAAACCCTTTTAAAACAAATTACTTAATTTTTTATATACTGTCACCCGCCTCGGTTGCATAGTTAGCTAACGCGCTGCTTTCATGTTGAACTATACTGCCGAAGACAGGGAGATCGAGGTTCAAATCTCACTCGGGTAAACTGGGGTTGGTTTTTTCCTAAATGGGTTTCCCCTCTCCCTCCACGCAAATTCTGGTTCACTTCCTCTAAATTCAACCTTCCCAATTCCTTATTCATTATCGTAATTATTACTTAAACGTACTACCCAAATGGGTAGTAATATGCGGTGCTAAGTATTATTATTATTTATTTATTATCTGTATCTTAAGTTGCGGCCTTTGTAATTCAAGCCATATTAAAACCGCGTTAGTTTTCATCGAAGGAGAAGGTAATGGATATTATGTGTTTGTTTAAAAACGTAAGTTTGTCTCGGTACTATTTCAAAATACGTAAAGATTTCAATAATATAAAGGCTTCTAGACTAATCGTAGGAAAACATTAAGGCCCTTGGCCCTGTCAAGTGCAAGTCTAAAATCTATTTTCTGGGATGGGGGACGGGAGGGTGAAAGGCATGGAGTGGCTTCACAACCGACCCAAGTATCCTTCCGCGCCAACCAGAAGAGATGGATCACAGAAACCGTAGATGGTGCTAGATACCGGACAGGTCTTGCGGAAAAAGCCTCCGTTTGGAAATAAAAGTTTTCTCAAAAACGAGTGAAATTTTCATACTAATATTTTCAACACCCTTTCTAAGATAATGTATCGATGTTAACAATAGTTACATTTTCTTTTCTTTAATTATGAGGCCGGCAATTGATTATTGAAAAATGTCAAAATTATTGATATTTAATCACTGTTAAAATTGTAGAGAAGGTGTGTATATAAAAAGTGTAACTTAATCAACATGCTTCGATTCTTGAACAAACCGTTTCTGAAAAGAAAATTGCAAAATAAAAATTCTTGAAGATAACCGTTTGTTCCCATGGCTCTGCATTTCCACGCCAAATGAAAAGGTCCAATCGCCTTAATTTACAGATCTACACATACGTCTGTGCTTCAACTTGTATAGGAAGTGGAGCTTTTAAAAAAAATACAAACACATGATTTTGACACCAAAATTGATAATATTTGGCTATGTTTTTGTGTTGGTCGTATTTGTTCTCTAGTGATCAGAGTTCCCGGATACAGATATAGAGGTTCCGGGTTCTGTTCCCAGCGCATCCAGATTTTTATTTGAAGCAGTGGGTTCTGGAACGGGATCAAGCACAGCCTCGTGAGAACAAGTGAGGTGCTACTTAAGTGAAAAACAATACGTCACCCGAGAATGCAAGTGTTCTATCTCCAAAATTGTTAAATTTGAGATATTTGGTGTTTACGTTTATTTACAATGCATATGATCCACCTGTGGTGAAATTGAGACTATTAAATAATTACTTAAGAAGATACAAGCTCGAGTTGTCTTCTAGTAACATTGGTTTTATACCCAAGGTCAAACTTCAATGCTCTTTTACACAAAAGTGAAAAATTGGACATAGAACAGTTGCATTCTCGGGTGACGAATAGTAGCTCTAGTCTAGATAACTGAGTCTAACGGCAGAAGGATTCGTTGTGTGCTGAACACATTACACCCTCCATCAGCAAATGTTGGCATTATCCTCACCAACATGCGGCGAGCGCTCGGCCGGTACAGATTTCTTGTGGGCTGACGCTATGGAGTTTTTTTAATAGTTATTGATACTTGAAATCAGAAGTGATAGTTGAAGACCACGTGGCTAGACGTATGAATACGTGAAAATATACCTACACGAGCCCCATGGCTTTTATGGTGCTGACTGACAGCTCACAGCTGACTTCTGACAGTTGCTAAACACATGTTTTTGCAGATCTTATGGTTCGGCGTAGGGATACATAATTTGGTCTGGTAACTTTACAAAGCCATCAGCTGTGAGCTGTCAGTCAGAACCAAAGAAGCCATGGGGTTACTGTAGTAACCTTTCTAGCTATTTCCTATGAAATTGGACTGTATTAACAACTTATTCTAATTAAATGGTAAAACTTATTTTTAGAAGAAAAATATAATTAGATCAAAAAGTGTTGAATAATAACTTATACTCTGCGATCCATTTTGATGGGCACGCGTATTATACGTCTAGCTCATCTAGTCTGGTTTGTTCGTGACGGGGAGGCTAGGGTTTGAATCGCAGTCAGGTGTACTGAGGGTGTTGATTTATAAATGGTGTTCTACTCCTCTACATACAAATGTGTGTGTTTTTTTATTCATAGCAAATTCAAATAACCCGGACGGTTTGATATTAGTTTCATAGCTTTAATTAATAAATCAGTGTATAAAATTTAAGCTCTACTAATTTGTTTGTGCCACGGCTTACTACCCGGAATTAGTAAGGTTAAATTTAAAGGATGTGTAACCATATTTGCGTGGAGAGATAGTGGAAAATTATTTTGAAAAAACTAGTCTAAAAGTACGTCCAACCAAGATTCTAACCTTGATCTCTTCGTCATCGGCAGTCTAGTCTACTGATAAAGTATCGCGGGAAACTTTGTGGACACCAGATTTGGTTTCTACTAATTAATTACCTTATTGAAAATATATTTTTGATATTTTTTATAAGACTAATATGAGAGTTACGCTCTAGAGCATTCTACCACCGAAGTGGGTGTGCGTAAAATATTATTTATCGGTTATTGATACATATTTGGTTTGTACTCGTAAGTAACTGGCTCCTGTCTGATCGTAAGACAGCAAAACTTTAATTGAACAAGATAAATTGTCTGGTTATAAAATACCGTTCACTTACTTAGGTTTATCTCATATTTTACCTACAAACTTTGACCTAGACTCACATAAATTGCCTAGCTTATATTCCAGCTTGAATCTTTCGAAATTGCAGTGTAGTAGATATTGTTTTCTTAGCTTATATTCCAGGTTGATTCTTTCGCAATTACAATGTAGTAGATATTGTTTTCTTAGCTTATATTCCAGGTTGAATCTTTATCAATTACAGTGTAGTAGATATTGTTTTCTTAGCTTATATTCCAGGTTGAATCTTTAGCAATTACAGTGTATTAGATATTGTTTTCTTAGCTTATATTCCAGATTGAATCTTTCGCAATTAAAGTGTAGTAGATATTGTTTTCTTAGCTTATATTCCAGGTTGAATCTTTCACAATTACAGTGTAGTAGATATTGTTTTCTTTGCTTATATTCCAGGTTGAATCTTTAGTAATTACAGTGTAGTAGATATTGTTTTCTTAGCTCATATTCCAGTTTTAATCTTTCGCATTTACAGTTTAGTATACATAATTTCAGTAGAAGTATATATATTTTTATAAAGTGCTAACGCAATACTTTCGTTTACTTTATTGACCGCCAAATATTAGAACTCGTAATTTTTCTAAATAATTAAGGTATTGTTGTTTCTGGAAATATGGATTAAAGAATAAAAATACATAGTAATGACGTTACAAGAACGAATTTAATTTAGGCCCTATTTTCTACCGAAATTAATTGAGATAGTTTAATATTTCAAAAGATAAGGGTGGCATCCATAAAAACACATATTGTTTTCATAGTAATATTATTGTTATTAATAATTAAGGAAATTTAAAACATGTTAGCTTATGAAATTTGTTCCGTAATATAATTTTAAACACTTTGAATATTAGTAAAAATATACATAAAATGTTGGTAGAATTATTTGTTATGTTAACTAAACATCTTATTTAATGCTATAATTATCTCGTTAGTTTTCAAACTTTTCTTTACCAAATTTGCAATAGTTCATTATGATGTCTAAAATTACTCTTTCTAACAGACTAAAAACATTTTGCTTAAACTTCACAGTTTAACCTAGTTTATAAAAAATAAATGCAATAAGAATACTTTTTTGTTTAAATTTGGTATCATAATTTTATAAACAACTTTAATTTATATTTTTTCACTTTATATAAGAGTCAATAATGATTGATAGCATCAATACACATATTAATAACACAGTTCAAGCTATTACTATATCGTTTCAACATCACTGTACAGTAATTATAGTGATTTATCATAACATCCACATCATTAAACTAAATGTTATTATCATAATACTTTAAAACCTTAGAAACTCATTAATTTTTAAACAGCTTTAAGTGATTACTTAAGATATCAATTAGTCATCCTGATACTACCTGCTATAAATTACGACAAGACGTTCAACCAAAGACATTTTATAACCCTCCATATAAAACTTTTCTTACCTTCTCAAGTGTACAGAGGAGGGGGAAAAAAAGAGTTCTAAAAACAAATCATAAAAAAGGGCCACGTTATAGGTGAGGCAAATGTCAAAGTAATATTAATAATAGAATGATCTCTAAACACAGAATGTGTCCTGGAAAGTAGTCGGAAGCAGTTAAAAGTTATTTATAGTTAGTTATAACTATTCTTTTGCAGCTATAATTACCCTGAAAACAAATGTATTGTCAGAAATAAAAATGTCCACACCATTTTTCTCATTTTATAAAAAAAAGAATGTTAAAGTTATTTCTTTAATTATAGACTTCTAATTAATCAGTTGTTTTTCAACTTGATCTATCAATTAATTGTTAATTGGGAGAGAGGTACTTTAACTTAGATCATGACAAATAAGAAAAAAATCTTATTGATATTTTAATAGAAATTACACTCAAAATAAGTATTGGCGTTTTCGATTTCATTCACCTAAACAGTTTATTCACAAAATTCGTTTATTTTATGAATGTTTAGGACTGATTTGTGGTTTCATTTTCTATATTATGTTCGCCTGTTGAATATCTGTCCTAGAATTTAATGACAACTTTTTCTCTTCATTTAAAAAGTTTCTAGTCTAACGCCGCTATGGTCATGACAGATATTCAACAACTGTTGATGATCCCATGTGAAGAAAATTTAACTATGTTCCTAATAGAGAAATAATCTACTTATTTTGGCAAAAAGAAAAAAAAGTTAAGCTTCATAATTTGCACAAAAAAACTGCAAAAAAACACATAACTTTTATCGCATCCGCTATACCCTCACCTTAAAGTGTCAGTATAGAGCGATGCTACTATATTCAAATAACAAAACGAAAAGAATTCATTGTGACAAACAGAAAAACTTCTCGCCTGGAGATAAACTTGGAAACCACTGTGTGTATGTACCATGTGAGGATTAAACCATAACCTTCCAAATCAGAGTCAACAACACTATCCGTGCGTCCAAACCCATGTAGCTAGTTTGGCATGCATCCCCTTCACATTCCAGCAAGGGTGCAGGGGGGTGGGGGAGGGAGTATGGGTTGAGAAAGGTGGTAGAAGGGGGTGGTTACCGAACATGAGACCCGCTACCTCGGTGATGAATCGTCAGGGTGTTGCAGGGGTTAATAAACAACCCCTAAATGAAGTTGTCTACCAAAGTGAAGGATAGGTGTTGGAGGGGTGGGAGGAAAAGGGTGTCGACGAGTATAGGGATGAAGGAGAAATGTTCCTTTCCTCTACAACAGGCAAATATTGTGTCGACAGACAATAATGTGGCTGAGAGCACTAGCAAATATGTGACATATACCCCGATTTCTTTTCGAAAAGTCATATCTGACAGGTAGGAAAAGTTACTAGATCTACTTTCATGTATTCATAGGACAAACCAAATTATTTTCAAGTGTATATGTTGGTATGTGAAATCAGTGGCGGCTCGTAACTAAAATTAGTAGGGGTGGTGTTCCAGAAAATGTTTAGCCTTTGTTTTAAAATTGTGTAAAAGGGGGGAAAAACATGTATAAAAAGAAAATTTATTCAGGAACTTGATACAATTTTAACAACAAAAAATCTTTTTTACTTACTTTAACTTAAATTGTTACAGTTCAAGCTTGATCTATTCATTTAAAAATGAAATCCATTCTTCTTGTTTTAATATGCGCAAAAAGTTCAATAATTTTTTCCTTGATCTCTGGATGACAATTGAGGAAATTTTTCTCTATTGAAAGTACTGCAAGCGCATTTAGTCTTTCTGTTAAATAAAATAAAATAAACAAAATTAATCAAATAGAATAGCTGGGAGCAGAATAATAATCTAATTCTACACTCTTCTAAACTTTATCACATTCAAGAATATGGTGCACGGTTTTTAAGCACAACAAATGCTCAGTAAAAAAAACTTCCTTTCACCATCACGCCAGAGCCTGCACTGCGAGAGCAACAGTGCTCCCTCTACTTGGCAGTCCCGCCTTCCTCCCCACCCCTCTCATATGTGCGCATGCGCACAGCATTCAAACACTACGTCACTGGCACTGTGAACCACACAGTTACATACAAATCTTTTTGTATATTTTTCATAAACTGGGGGATGGCTACTGAAGTACTGACATTAAGCTTAAGGAATGTAGATTGTACTACAAAAATAAAGAAATAATTAAAGAAAAAAGGACTCATTATATTAGATGTTATCGATAATATCAAGTGGAAATAGGGGGTGCTGCAGTTCCGCAGTGCCTATACATGAACCGCCAATGTATGTGATGGACGTTCAGAAATCGTAGGCTGGATATGAGTGGTCAATTAAAATCACGAGCTATCATATAACGCAGGGCTTTCTAATATATCATTGACAATTGTACAAATGCGCAAATCATTATGGATTAAATAGATCCTGGGCTCAAATCTCGTGTCCAAATAATATTATGTTTCAATTCATATATTGTGATATTTATAAGCGGTTATATTCATACCTGGAGAGCTTTGAAATGTGGTGCTGGAGAAGACTTGAGAAGATCTGCTGGACAGACAGACAGACAAATGAAGAAGTCCTAAGAAGAGTGGGTAAGAAGAAAACCATTTTGGATGTGATTCTTCGTTAAAAATAAAACTGGATCAGACACATCCTTAGGAGGAATTGTTTTCTATATGACATCATTGGAAGCAAGATTGAGGGAAAGAGGAGCTTAGAAAGAAGGAGGATTCAAATATTAGATGACTTGAAGGAAAGAAGATAATTTTGAGAGCTGAAGGAGGAGGCAAAGGACAAGGTGCGTTGGCAGTCTACGTTCACTGAGAAAAAGAAGGGACCTGGCGTAAGACAGAACACCTAATAATAATCAATATTATGGTGACTATAATATGTTGTCTATTTGATCCATAATCATATGCGCATTTGTATAGTTGTAATTGTACTATTGGCTTCATAAAGCCCTCCCGAGTAAAAGATGGCTGCGTTATCTGATAGCGCGTGATCTTAATTGATCCCATATATGTTGCTGATGATTTCTGCACGTCCATCACAGAATTTGCCTTAAAATATGAGTGAAGAATGACCATGGACACAAGAAGACTCTTGGATAGCTCAACGGTAAGAGCATTGGCGTACTAAGCCAAAGGTTCAGGGTTCGATTACCGTGTTCAGGTTTCATTTTTCAATTCAAAGAATATAATATAATTATAATTTAATATTTTTCCAATTTTTTCTTCTTAAATTTAACTTTATCTCCTTGCGTCATTAAATTTCTTATTTTTATTTAATTGTTTTAACTTGTTTCACTACCTTTATTATAAAATTATTCATAATTACTCGTCTAATTTCATTCCCATATCAAATTATAAAATTACTATAATAGTTTCTCGAACAATTAAGACTATAATTTATAAATAATCGTTATACATTCGATTTAATATGAACCTGGTTATTTTTAGTATGTTTTATATGTTTTAATGTGTTTGTAACTTAACAAGGGCTCGTTAATTTATGTGTATATATTTTATAATTTTAAATATATTGATTACTGTGTTGCTGTGTTGCATATGTCGACACCTCGTTAACTATTATATATCCATCAACAAGCTTTTTCACAATTAACTTATTTTAACTTTTATTGGATTGATTTCTCACATTATAATTATCTCTCCTTACTAAATTTATATGGGTGGATGTAAACATCATTGAAGAAGTTTCCAGAAGAATAGGTGAAAAATAAATTCTGTGTAAGATGTCAACAGAAAGAAGAGACTTTTTTTTAGCACCACGTCTTACTACATGTTCGGGTTTGACGCTTATCTATTAAATACACTAATGATTTCAGGAATTTGGAAGGCTATATGCGAGCATTTGTGTGTGTGTGAGGAGGGGACAATTTTTTGAAAAATCACGCTCAATACACCCGACCGAGATTCGAACATTAAGCTCCCCATCATCGACACTTTAGTCTACTGCGAGAGTAGCGCGTCAGACCATGCGGCCGCTGAAGCAGGTAAAATGACAATAGTGAAAAGTTAAAAATTTTGTTCCCAAAAATGGTTGTTTTTAAAAGGTCCTTCTTGCAGTTGAGCTCACTTAGCAAGTACCGCCAACCATATTGCCAGTCAAATAATTATCTTGATTTCTTGACAGTTAAAAAACGTATTTAACGTGTGATTCCTGACCACTTTTACTTAATAATTTTAACCCAATATATCACACTTAACTTTCAAGACCCATCCCCAGAACCATAAATTCTACTGCATAGAAGTCACAACACCATATTCTAATAGGAAATTATTTTAAACTTTTAAACATGTGTTCCCAGACCTCTGGAAGCAGGGCTCCAGTGTATTTATTATTATTATTATTATTATTATTATTATTATTATTATTAAAGCTCAATGAAAATTTGTCGTTGCGTGCTATGATAAATTATTTACTAACCAGATTTATTATGATTATGACAGAATTAGAAACCTCTTAGGGCTACAAAAACTCTTCTCGCGTGGACTTTGGACTGATGCCCTTTTTGTTTTTAATATCTTCAATAGCAAAATTTATTGCAAATTTGCCCTTGATCATATAGGCGTTCATATCCTTTCTCGGGCTTCTCATAATCCAAAATTATTTGTTCACAATAGCGCTTTTAAGGTGAGCCCTATAGGTCGTTGTATTCATAGCACCAATTCTAGATTTGTCGAATTCGACTTTTATCATAAAATGAAAGCTAAACTTAGAGAGTTATTTAAGGAAATCCCATATCAATAATTTTTCATGTAGAGGTTCTACCTATAATATTTAAAATTTCAATAGTCTGATTTATTTTTTGCATATTCTTACTGCTTGTAACCATTCTTTAGTCATCTGTTATCATCGCTATTTTTTATTCTTATCATTATTAATTACCTTTTTTTTCGTAACTATTAATCATTATATAACATTATTAAGCTATTATTGTTTATCATATTTTCTTGTGTAAATATTTATATTTGTAAGGTAATTGTGTACTTTTCAGCGCTGGCCTGTTATAGGTCTTACGACTGTAGGCCAGCACTATAATAAAGTAAATAGAAATTATTATTATTAATATATTATGGGATTTTTTTACAAACTTGTCAAAACTAACCATTCAATCAATCTTAACACTATATACAGGCTAATATAAAATATTAAACATTATCGCTTTATCTAAGTCAAGTCTTATTCCGTATCCGTAATGTCCGTATCCATAATGTCCGTATTCCGAAAAAAGCGATCGACTCCAAAGTAACAGATTATTCCAAGTGGCCTGGGGCTATATATATTTGTTTAATTAATTTATTTATTGAAGTGATAAGGTGTTTATCATTTTTGAAAAATAATAATATTTTAATGTTTAATCCATCAGTGCTTGCATGGTCTAACGCGCTACAATCACAATAGACTAAAGTGCCAATGACGGGGAGAGTTTTGAATCTAAGTCGAGTGTACTATAATTATTTTTTTCAAAATTGTTGTCTACTCTCCCTCCACGAGAATGCGGGTACATTTCCTCTAAATATAGCCTTATATCCCTTAAACCATTAGTGTAATTAGTACATAAGCGTATAACCTGAACGGGTAGTAATACCCGGTGTTAAACTAATAAATAATGTTATTTTTAAAATAATGATAATATATATCCAAAAATAGCTGCATATCACATGACTTGACGTATTAATACATAATAGAAGATTTAATAACTTTTCTTAGATGTTAGATAAGGTATAATGAACATAAGACTTAAGTGCCATTGCTATGCAAGTATTTGAATCCTGAGAAGTCGTAAATACCAATCACTAATTCAAACCAGAAAGAGTGTAAACATGAAATTCGAGCCGTCCTTTTAGCCCGACTCACACTAAAGACGCTAACTCCCGTTTTAATTGTGTGATACCACCAATCGAGCATCTGTGCTGCTGGAATTGCATACTCCTCCTTACACTCTTTAGTTTTCTATGCATATGATTGCACACTCTGAGCCAAATTAACACATAACTTACAAACTAATTTATCTCTAGAACATTCACAAAACCCAATCCTTAGTTGTTAAGGTACGAGTGTAGGAAACAAGAGGAAAAGCCAGTGTTTTTTTTTTGCCGTTTTTATGGCAAAAAAAAAATGTTTGACCAAAATAAAGAAAATATTACTTCAGTAGAAACATAGAGTTTAACTTTCTTCAAATGGCTACCTCAACAGTTGTTGAATATCTGTCAAGATAATATTATAATTAGACGAGAAACTTTTTAAATGAACAGAGAAAAGTTGTCATTAAATTTCAGGACATCCTGATAGATATTCAACAACTGTTTATGTCACCTTGGGAAGAGAACTAAACTATATGTTTCTACTGGAGAAATATGTTTTGTATTTTGGCCAAAAAAAGTTTTGATATAAAAATTACAAAAATACTGCCCTTAACTCGAGTTCTCTACACTCTTACCTTCATTCATCGCTGTTAAATAAGAAACCCCAACTGTAGCTATAAATCTTTGGGCCGTACCAGAAAACGAACCTGGAACTCTTGACCTTGTATCCAGACTTACAACGGAATGATCTAAAAGGTTCCTACGCATATAATTGTAATCTACTTTATTTGTATGACCCTGTCTTATGATCCACCGAGACTATTTTCACACATACACGGTGGTGTAGGAACTATAGATGTAATTAAAGGAAATGTATCCACATTCACGTTGAAGGAGAGTGTAAAACCATTTATAAAAATCCCCCACCCCTTAGTACATCTGACTGGATTCAAACCCCAACCTCTCTGTCAATGTAAATAAGGGACACCTTATAATGTGCGACCATCGATGCGGTTATATCCTTTTTAGTATTTATATTACAGGCGTTAGGTGTCAAACGGTCTAAGTCATCAGTCCCGCAATAGATTGGACTTGCGATGACTGAGATATTGAGGTTCGAATCCCGGTTGAGTGTACTGAAGTTGGTTTTTTCCTAAATATGTTGTCAACTCTCTCTCCCCGCAAATGTGTGTACATTTTTTTTAAATTAAATCCTCCTTGTCCTTGGTACACTATCTTAATGAGTTCATGTAGCCTGAACTGATAGTAAGACGTGGTAACATAAAATAAAGTAAACAAATGTTTATGGAACCAGACTGTACCTTGTTCGTCTCAAGTTGATTATATTTTCCCTCGCTCTTTTTTTCCCTGAGACGAAGAATTTGTCTTTACACTCGCGAACTCTCCCAATACTTTCCTTGTTAAAAGTGCGCCCGACACACACGTCACTATGTCACATGTGTCTTGGCTCTCGTGAAAATGAGGGGGTGTTTGTAGAGTCAGGATGATGAGAGGGGGAGGGGGCAACGTTGCCAAATTGGCTGTGACCCTTCAATGACCTGGCAACATTTCTATCATTAACATCACTAATTGGTGACAAGTAATTTGGCCGACAGGGATGCTCTCTTTATTTTCAAGTATGTTTGGGGGAACATATTTCATGGTTTGTAAGAAAGTTAAAAAAAATATGTCTAGTCTCAGTTTGAAAATTAAAATGGTATGATCTAAAAGAATATTAGGCATATCTACAATAAAAATGTATGTTTCCACCAAAGTGTTTTTTAAAGTGAGAATACATTCGGTAAATGCATGTTATCACCTTGTCAGTAAGTTGTCAAACCTCTCACCTGATTTCAAGGAATATAAAAAACAGAATATACAAAACAATAGTTTTACCGGTTGTTCTCAATGGTTATAAAAAGTGTTCTCTTACTTTACATGACATTACAGGGGGGGG
>CABFVX010000574.1:100092-135331 GCA_902151425.1 Timema shepardi
GGTTATACGCACTTACGCTAATGTGTAATGGTAGGGTGATTGTGAGATGAAATGGAGGACCTACAGTTTAACGTGGGATCCGAACCACGGTGGAGGCCTGGCATTCCCCACATTCACAAGATGTCTTGTCAGAGGTGATGGAAGGGTTTATCCATCAGATAAATCTGTGCCGGGACCGGGGATAGAACCTCGGACCCTCAACACAGAAGTTCGACAGCTTACCCCTAGACCACCAGGTGATCTACATACCTTGTACTCATCACAAGATATTGTTAGGATTATCAAGTCTCGTTGATTACGTTGGGCAGGACATACAGCGTGAATGGGAGATTCTAGAACTGTGTTCATAATATTGACTGACAAACCCAATGGGAAGAAACCATTGGGAAGACCTAGACGCAGATGGGATGATTATATTAGTATGTACATGAAAGAAATAGGGTGTAATGAGGTAGACTGGATAGAACTAGATCATAATGAGGATAGATGGCGTACTTTTGTAAGTGTGGCGATGAACTGGAGTATCTAGTGTCATAGAGTAAGTAAATGTTAGATTTTGAATCATGTGTTGACGTAATTTTCATTATTGATAATGAATGCGTGTCTGAAAGCCATGATCTCTCTGGTATTTATTTCTTTTACACGATAGAAAAACAATATTTTATACATCTTAGATGCGGACAAACTTTGAGATGATTTTGCGTGAAAATTAAACAAATAATCTCAATTGACGTAGTTATACTACTTTGATAAAAATTAGGAATCCGTTCTAATTGTATGTTGGTTTATCCAAAGGTCCACGAGCCGCACAGAATCATGTTTTAGGCCCACATGAGTCCTGCGAGCCATAAGTTTGACATGCCATATTTATAACATATTACTAACAGAAAGTCATTGTGTACCCAGGGGTACGTGGAGGTATGCGAAAATATTATAATAATGGCGGAAAGAGCTACATGTACCAGCAGTGTAAGACGAAATATCAGCCGAAAGCTATTAAACTAAACGATATGGCGAGGGGCAGTGTGGGTTTTATTATATATTTGACCTTGAGAAAATGATTTCAATTAATAAATTAATTAAATGTATTAGTTTTTATTGTAACTTTTGCTTTTTGAATGTAAAAATATATTTCACCTTATTATTTATTACATGTTTTTTTAAATCCCATTATTAGACCATGTATTTTGAGTTGCAGCAAATAAATTAGAAATAACTACTACTGTTGTAATTAAACATTTTGCTAATATTAAGGACACAAATTGTGAAAATGGGCTGCAAAAGGATACGCGAGTGAAAAATAGACCGGTAACTACTTGTGTAAATGATAATTTAATAGAACGAAACATTTTTTTCAAACACGATTAAAGCCATAAAGAAATAAATGTGTCTCTTCTATAGTTCAACCGAGATAATTGTTCAGTTTTCAACGTATCACTCAGAAAAGATTTTTATTGCCCCACTTCAAAATCACTTCGAGTTTATTTAGTGATGTTCACCTGGGTCGTGAACTCATGACTACGCCCATAAAACCTTTAGTTTATCTTATTGTTGGACAATAATTCTCCGAGAAACCGTGAGAAAATGTGTGTGTTTGTTCAATAAGATTGGGAATAAATTGCGTTGGTTGAAAAAGTTGTCCTCTTTGGTACTCTACCCCATAACAACGGGAGGCATGTTGACAGATATTAAGGCGGCCACCTCGGTTGGCGAAAGAGTATCAATCGCTGTCAGGCTTCATGGCTTAAAATACAATTATGTGTGTAATTTTCTGAAAATATTTCTATATATTGTTTAAGCTTATACTCCCGTTCACTCTTCACCAAAAACCACCATTTGTCTTCTCAATAAGAAAGAGGAGACAGAAAACCACGATACTTCTTATCTCGAGGTAAATTGGAAAAACTCGCTTCTAGTTATCAAATATCTTAAAATTTTCTGTTGTAATTCTATCAGTGTATGTATTTGTTATAGGAAGGCCAAATATAGAGTCCTTTTTTCATAAAGTTAGTCTCATATATACACAAATATACTTTTTTAAAAGAGTAGATGAAAATGTGCTCATGTCACATTTTTACACTTTTTTTTCTATTAATAAAACCTCTAACTATAGGGCTGTTAAGGGGGAGGAGGGGGAAGCCCTGTTGTAATATTTTGACTTTGTTTTGAACTGAAAGTCAGCTTAAGTTGATTCAACTTATACGGTGTGAAAAAAGACTAAGGACTTGAGGATCAGAAAGAACTCTGTAGACAAAGTTGGTGTGGAGTTGATCTCTCACGGACCACTGTGCATCTTACGGATACGTATTCTGTAAACGGGGCTTAAGATCCAGTTACGGAGTTCTTATAGTCCTTGTATCCTTAGATTATTATTATTTATTATTATTAGCACCACGTCTTACTACCCGTTTGGTTTGTATGCACTTACGCTAATGTGTAATGGTAGGGTGATTGTGAGATGAAATGGAGGACCTACAGTTTAACGTGGAATCCGAACTACGGTGGAGGCCTGGCATTTCACAAATTCACAAGTTGTGATTAATACACGTCTTGACGGAGGTGAAGGAAGGGTTTGGTAATCATATAAATCTGTGCCGGGAACGAGGATTGAACCCCGGACCTCCAGCACAGAAGTCCAACACCTTACCCCAGTACTACCAGGTCACCCCTTAAGTCCTTAGAAATGGAAATCACGTTCGCAGTGTCCGTATCCGTAACCACGTGACCGTGACAACCAATGAGAAGGTTGTAGGCAACGTCCAATTAAACTCTTCGAAAGGAAATTTTCTAGAGCTAGGGGCAAGCAGGCGTCATCTGTGAAGCCGACGACATCAGAGCTGGACGATTATTAACACAAATAACTACACAATATATTTTGATAAAACGTCCAGGATAGGCCACATTTAAAAGATAGGCTAAATGGAGTCACAAATAATATATTTAAAACATGAGCTAGTTAGTGTGATTGCTATGACCATGCCATTGGTGCCTTCATTTCGATGCGCGCGCACGCTTACTTTGCTATGACTAGTAGTCCTTATCATCTCAGTCCTTATAAAATTAAAGTTGAGTCAATTTCTACGGAGTTATAATGATTAAGGATAGACTTTGTGTGGAGTGTAATCTGTTAGTGAGAGTAGATCTCTTACGGAGTACTACGCACCTTACGGATACGTACAGTAACCCCGTGGCTTCTTTGGTGCTGACTGACAGCTGACAGCTGACGGCTTTGAAAAGTTACCAGACCAAATTATGTATCCCTACACCGAACCATATAATCTGCAAAAACATGTGTTTAACAGCTGTCACTTCTGACGGTCAAATTTTAGGTATATACCTAAATGTTGACTGTCATCTGTCAGCTGTGAGCTGTCAGTCAGCACCAAAGAAGCCACGGGGCTACTGTAATCAGTAGACAGGGCTTAACTCATAATTATGTAACTTCCTCCAATCTCCAATATCTTCATACCTTTTTGAACCAAATATTTTGCTATGAACGACTCTCACTGATAAAATTAAAAAGTCTTCAATGTTGACCGCAATAAAAAAAATATTTTATATAGGTTAATTCTAATCAAAACCATGTTGGTTCTAGCTTGCGGTTTCATCAATGAAAGTCACCTTGCAACTTCTACTGGTTTATTCATGAACATGGTCCTCATACTCCAATCAAACTGGAAACCATTTCAAATGCAGACGCTCCTCAAACCCACGTATTTCATTGGCTCTTGAACGAAGATGAAAGTACCTTCTTCCTACGGAGGTTAAGATGCTATTAGCTGACCGGACGATAAACCAGACACTTTATTGGTGTAGCCATGGATTACGTGAACCAGCTTTTAAAAAAAAGTTTCGTTGAGAGATTAGGCTTACGTGTTATTTTTATTATGTTCGACGATCGACTATATGTTAAATTTCAATCATATGGCACATTTATCTTCTGATCCAAAATGAAAATTTGCATTTTGTTTCCTCCCATAAGGTGTTTTTGTGGTTTTAATGCAGGGGTGTGTCATGGAATGTTGCCAGGGTAGTGAGAGCTTGTTTGGACTGTACCTGTGATAATAAGCTCTCGTCCACTCGATTCCCCCATTTGACTGATCATACATGGGCTATTGCCTTGAATAGGTCTACCCTACTTAGCTCAATCGGTAGCGTGTCTGTATACTAAACTAAGGGTCCCGAGCCCGATTCCCGGCATGGTCGAACAATTTATAATTGTTGAAAATATGGGTTTACCCTTTCACATTCATTAATTAAGCACGGGGGATTGGATGTTGTGCCTGTCCTAGTCTTAATTTATATTATAAGGCATATGAAGCTACGACAGGCCTAGCAAGTCGGTATATGGCTTGGATAAAAATCTGACCCAGGCCACAGACTGGAAACAGTGATGGATATAATCTTTGAAACGTCTCTATCCGTTACTTAAGATAATTCACTGTACAAGTTGTTGCTTACCTCCAAATTTTCATATATTTATACGCCGAGTCATGAGATATGTTATGTTACTTTTGATAGTGTCTTTAGCACCACGTCTTACTATCCATTTGGGTTACACACACATATCTACTACTATTATTATTATTATTATTATTATTATTAACACCGCGTCTTACTAACCGTTCGGGTTATACTCACTTACGCTAATGTGTAATGTTAGGGTGATTGTGAGATGAAATAAAGGACCTACAGTTTAACGTGGAATCCGAACCACGGTGGAGAGAGGCCTGGCATTCCCCACATTCACAAGTTGTATTGTCAGAGGTGAAGGAAGGGTTTGGTAATCAGATAAATCTGTGCCGGGACCGGGGATTGAACCCCGGCCGCCAGCACAGACGTCTGACACCTTACCCCTAGACCGCCAGGTCACCCACATGTACTAATTACACAAATGTGTCAGGAATTAGGAAGGTTGAATTTGGAGCAAGTGTACGCGTATTTTCTTGGAGGGGAAGCAGAAAACCATTTAGTTGAGCTACCTTCAGTACTCCCAACCGAGATTATAACCCTGATCTCACACTCAACATTCCAGTCTATCGTGAGAGTGGCGCCTTAAACTATGCCACAACCGATGTGGGTATAATCCCAGAAAGACGTATTTGTTTTCATCTTGTCTTATTAACCAATCGGGCTAACCGCATTTAAATACACTAATTGGAAAAGGGCGTAGATACGGGGGAGGGGGAGAAATGTGGGAAAGGGTGGGGTGAGTGGACCCACCGGGAATTTATAGGAGACGGCCCCTAGAGGGGTATTTGTAAACCTCCCTTTGAAAAAAAAAACTTTACACATCCTTGCTAACGAGTAGGAAAGAAAAATTAGATGAACTGTACTCTTATTTTCATCTAAGAATAAAGGCAAGATTCGTATGGGGGGGGGGAGGGTAACTTCAAAACCACAAGTATGAGACAATGGGCTAGTTTCCCATGCGAGAACGGCCCATTCCATTTGAGTTTAGGTAGGTGTCGTCTTGTATTTAGTGTAGCGCCGCACTTGAGGCGTACTAAACTTGAATATGAAACTGGCCCTATAATCCCAATCTCTTCGTCACCATCAGACCAGGATAGATTGACAAGACTGAAGCCTTTGTGAGTATCGTTTATTTATTAATTGGCCTACATAATTTTAATTCTAACCTCAAAATTGATCTAAGGGACCCGTTGAAAGGTTACATCTTTCCTTCAGACAGGAATACAATTTTATTAAATGTTTTTTTCTTACTATCTATTTAGAAAACATTGTTCTAAACGCATGTGTCACTTACTGTACTGTCTGAAATCAAAGTGCGCGTCTCGCAGTATTCCTAAATTTCCGGCCATGTTTATGGTCGTCTCATATTATAGCTGGCGTCATGCAAAAAAAAAATGTTACGGCCGGTAAAATATGGACGCATGATAAAGACTCCGTGTAATAATTTGTCGAAGTAAGCGTGTTTGTTACTGCGTTGACATTACATTATCACGTGACAAACAATGATTACATTCAACAGAAAGAACAAAACAGGAGGGGGGGGGGGATATCTTCAGACGTTTATTTTACCGCGTCTTACTACCCGTTCGGGTTATACGTTTATGAACTAACTACGCAAATATGTTAGAGTTGATAAAGGTTTAATTTAGAGGAAGTGTAACCGTAATTTCACTGAGGGAGAATGAGAAAATATTTAAGAAAAAACACCCTCATTACACCAAACTGGGACTCGAACCCAGATCTCCCCGTTGCCGGTAATCCAGTCTTTTGCAAGAGTGACGATTTTTTTTTTTACCAGAGGTGGGGTAAAATATGTTTCAATGTAGCCACAGGTGTGGCGAATGAGAAGTGAAATTCGCCACATCAGGTAAACATTTAGAAATTAATGGGCTCAATCGAGCATTTAAAACAACACACACTGGTAGAACAAGTTTATTCGAAACGTAAACTTTAACTACTCAGTTACAACTTTGATTAAATTTGTTCAGTTCAAATAAAAAATTCATTTGATATATTTAACATGCCCTTTCTGAACCGAATGATTGATTATATCATCCCACGAGATTTTCTATGGGCGAGAACGAAAATACCTAACAATTTTGCCGGCAAAGGTATTTTCCAGGATTCTTTTCCATGCCACAATCGTCATGGAACTGGTTTTACTTCCTCTCCGAAAGAAGGTGTGTTACGGATTTTTATCGCTCAAGAAAAATCCGTCAAGCCCGGTGGGTTTGAACCCACATCGCATCAGGTCCTATTGTGAGCAATTTATCCTAAGACCACCGAGGTCATTGTTCAAATTGGAAACCTAAAGACAATTTAAAATTAAATTTGACGGCACTTTTGCTACATGTTACAATCAGCACACGCCATGCCACCAGGAAAAAGTGTATTTTACTGTGAGAACCGGAAAACTCAAAATTTCCACACTTGTAACGCCAATTCGCCACTTGTGGCGATTTGCGAGAGGGTTACCCACCTCAGTCTTAGGCCATACGCTCACCAAAATACCTCCATTTTTTAAAAAATAAAACCCGCCTCGGTGGCGTAGTTGGCTAACGCGCTAGTTGGGTTGAGCTCGACTGCTGAGGATGGGGAGATCAAGGTTCGAATCTCGGTCGGGTGAACTGGGGGTGGTTTTTCCTAAATGGTTTTACACTCTCCCTCCACGCAAATGCGGGTTCACTTCCTCTATCTAATTCAACCTACCCAATTCCTAATACATTAACGTAATTAGTACTTAAAAGCGTATAACCCGAATGGGTATTAAGACGCGGTGCTAATATTATTAATATTATTTTAAAATAAACTTCTATACAGGACTTATATCATTCTTACTCGCGGCCGCTCCACTAATAAAAATAAAGTCAAAATTTCAATAATAATTAATTTATCGCGAATAACTGGGAATTGATACCGTAACCCTTAGTTCCATAAATAACTGAGGAAATTTGTTTGAAAACTGTTGATTAAAATGTAATAATGTGCTTTAACATTTCATAATTATTATTTTTTAATTCTAAATGTAATCATATAAAATGTATCTAGAACTGACAAAACGCTGAACTACAGGGTTAGTAACGAACTCTAATTAAAAACCCGTATTTTACTAACCAAAGTATTTGTCTCGATCCACTTTATTTAATGGGACGGCTATCTTTGGTTGACGAGAGTGAGTCCTCATACGTCATCGTTAGAATATTTTAAAGATTATGTCACATTCATGGACACCCTCGTCATATCAGTCATTGAAGATGGGTCGCGTGGTCAGATGACTATCGACGCTATAGAGGGTGGAAGGGGGGTGGAGAGATAAGGGATTACCAAATCAGCCTCACGGGGCTGGACTGACATTTTTTTTTTTCCTGATGAATTCGCAAAACACGCAAGTACCAAAAGTTTGATAACACAACCGATCACTTTAATTGGAATTTATTATTTTCTATACACACTTCGGTGAACACATGGTCTAACGCACTATTTTTGCAGTAGACTAGACTACCAATGACGGGCAGATCAAGGTTTGACTCTCTGTTGGGTGTACTAAGGATTTTTTTTTCAGAATGGTTTTCCACTCTCCCTTCACTCAAATGTGGGTACACTTCTTAAAAATATAACCTCCCTGATAGCTATAACCAATAGCGTAATTAGTACATAGGCGTACAGCCCGAGCGGGTAGTAAGACGTGGTGTTAAAAAAGATTGACGGGCCACATTGCCAACTTCTGTTTACGTAAAACAAAAGCGTGATCCTGCGAATGTCTAAAATATGTATCACTGTGGAACTAGTTTGTGATAAGCTAACGTTATGGGTATGGCTGTTGTATTTGTCTAAGGCCACAAGTATACTACCGTAGTGAACAATAAGATGCCTCTGGTTCACTTTTACTCAGAATGGCTGCACTCAAGAATATGCACAAAAATTGTGTATTTGGTAGAATTTGTTGTAGTAACCATTTCTTCAAACAGCTATAGTTTATTTTTTTAACACCGCATCTTACTACCCGTTCTGGTTATATGCTTATGTACTAACTACGTTAATGGTTTTAGGGATTAGGAAGGTTATATTTAGAGGAAATGTACCATTTGCGTGGAAGGAGAATGGAAAACATTTTTTTTAAACTACCCTCAGTACATCCAAGTGAGATTCGAAACTCAACCTCCCCGTCATCAGCAGTTTAGTCCAACACAAGAGTAGCGCATTAGACCATGTGGCCACCGAGGTAGGTCACACAGACTGTTGGTTCGCAAAACTGTAGTGTAATAAGTATCCTAAGAGCTCCACCGATCGGGTAGTAAAACGCGTTGCTAAAAAAAAAAAATCACCAACATTTTGATAAAAAAAAAATTGAGCCATTAGCATCTTATTTACACTTCTTACTAAGGTGACCTGGTGGTCTAGGGGTAAGGTGTCAGTCTTCTGTGCTCGGGGTCCGGGGTTCAGTCTTCGGTCCCGGCACAGATTTATCTGATTACCAAACCCTTCCTTCACCTCCGACAAGACATCTTGTGAATGTGGGGAATGCCAGGCCTCCACCGTGGTTCGGAGTCCACGTTAAACTGTAGGTCCTCCATTTCATCTCACAATCACCCAACCATTACACATTAGCTTAAGTGCGTATAACCCGAACGGATATTAAGACGCGGTGCTAATAATAATAATAATAATAATAATAATAATACACTTCTTACTACTGAGGAAAAAAATCTTTTAAAAAAACGACTCCCCTTTGTCTTTCAGATGTGAAGCGTAACTAGCCATGTTCCAGACCAGCCCAGGCATGGGCTACTCCGATACCGCCCCCACGAGCGCCGCCTCCACAGGGGGTGGCTTCCTAGGCATGGGCTCATCCCACCCCCAGCACCCGGTGTACGTGCCGTCCAACCGCGCCGTCATGGGCCACCCCCACCATCATCATGCGCAGTACCCCACCGGATCGGGTGTCACCCCTGCTAGCAGCGCTCACCACTACTCGGGGGGTGGAGGAGGGGGTGCCACCCCCACCGCGTGGCACCACCAGGAGGGGTACGTGACGTCGACCCCCCACCACCATCACCACCAGCAGGCCGCCCTGTCCGCTGCGCCGTTCTATGCGCAGAACGCGATGATGATGTCGTCTTGGAGGGCCTACGACGGGTCGGGCTTCCAGAGAACTTCGCCTTACGGTAAGACCTCACGACCTCCCCCGGTACTTGAGGTGCGGCAGAAGGGAGCGCGAGAAAAGGCCAGTGTTTTTGCAAATTTTATGGCAAAATATTTATTTGGCCAAAATAAATAAAACATTTCTCCAGTATAAATATAGAGTCTAATTTTCTTCAACAGATCTTGAATATCTGTCATGAGCGTAGCAGAATTATCTAAAAAACTTATTAAATGAAGAGAAAAAGTTGTCATTAAATCCCGGAACATCCGTGACACATATTCAACAACTGTTGATAGCAATCTCGATGTGAAGAAAATTAAATTCTATATTTTTACTGGAGCAATGTTTTATTCATTTTGGCCAAGAATACGTTTTGCAATAAAAATTGCAAAAACACTGGCTTTTTCTCACGTCTTTTTCCATCCCACCTTAAGGGGACCGTCTAAGTAGTAGATATAATACCAATCATATGTGGCGCTTAGGATTAATATTGACAAAACCTTTAACAATACTCGAGTTTGGTGCGTGTGATGTTTTTTGTACCACATCTTACTACCAGTTTGAGTTTTACGCTTATGTACTAATTATACTAATGGGTTTTTAATGGATGAGGAAGGTTATATTTATAGAAAGTGTACCCACATTTTTGTGGTGGGAGAGTGGAAAATAATTTTGGAAAAACCACCCTCAGTACATCCGACCTAGATTAGAACCTCGAGCTCCCCGTCATCGGCAGTCTAGTCTACTGCGAGAGTAGATGTCAGACCACGCGTTAGCTAAAAACAATTCAAAATTATTTGATTTGACTTATGCATAAGTTTAGACTTTTAAACATTGTTCAAAAGTCTACATTTTTTTAATCTAGAAAGTCCAAAAATCCACATATTTGGTTCATCATTTAGACCTAAATGCCTGAGGAACGAAAGGTAACTGGTATAAGAGTTTAGAATGGATCTTTGTGATTCGAATGATGTAATTTAAAAATTCTTCATCATTTCAAAACTTCCCACACACACATACACATATATATATATATATATAAATACATAAATGATTAAAACAATATATTATCACAGACTATTTTAAATCAAAAATAAATAAACACAGTTAAACTTGGCCTTAAATGATATGGCTATTTTTGTTATTAGTTTTTATAAGTTATTAATAAAATATTATTGAGATTATTTTTTTGTTTGTTTGTTTGTAAACATAAGTATTATAGTTATTTGGCCATTAAAGATTTTCAGTAGTCGTCTAAAAATTAACAAACAATTTCCACGAGTTGAAATGATTTATTTTAACAGTTTTTAACAAATAAACGTTAAACTCGAGTGGTTTGGAAAGTACTCACACGATAAGAACCAAAGTAAATCGTCCTCATAGAGTATTTGCGGCAGAGATTGATATACAGTAGTTATTATGATTCTGTTTTGTATTTAAAATAAAACAACAGCTTTCTGTTAGACTACTTTATGATTCCACTCGTGTTCATAAAATAATCAAGAGGAATTTTTCCCCCCATAGGTGGAATATTTAAATTGGAAGGTATATAGTTGTCATTAACGTTTAGGAATTTTTTTATGAGTATTTCAGGCTGATACACTTTTTTTAACCTCTTGTTAGCTTAATTTTTTTATTTATATCTATAAAAGGCTATTACTTTTTTTAAATGGCAAACTTTAAGATGTATGGCAGTTATATATTCCATTTGTGGTGGGATTATAGGGGACGCGAGAAAAGGTAAGGATTTTTGCAGTTTTTTAATAGCAAGCCCTTTTTTTTTTGTTAAAATAAATCAAATTATTATTAATACTACCCTTAATATTAGCACCACGTCTTACTACCCGTTCGGTTTGTACGCACTTACGCTAATGTGTAATGGTAGGTTGATTGCGAGATGAAATGGAGCACCTACAGTTTAACGTGGGATCCGAACCACGGTAGAGGCCTGTCATTCCACACATTCTCAAGTTGTGATTAATACACGTCTTGTCAGAGGTGAAGGAAGAGTTTGGTAATCAGATAAATCTGTGCCGGGACCGAGGATTGAACCCCGCAAAATCAAATAATTCTCCAGTAGAAGAGTTTAATTTTCTTCACATGTTGATATCAACAGCTGTTGAATATATGTCATGAGCATGGTGGCATTAGATGAGAAACTTTTAAGATGAAGAGATAAAGTTGTCAATAAATTCCAGGACACCCTTGGCAAGATATTCAACAACGGTTGATATCACAATGTGAGGAATATTAAACTTTATGTTTAAAATGGAGAAATATTTTAAATATTTTGATTGAAACGTGTATATATACACTACAAAAACACTGCCTCAACTTTCGTTCCCCACACTCCCACTCATCCAAACACGGAAATCAAAGCAGAGACCTTTGGCCTGGCGGTCCAATATTCTACCAGTGAGCTATTCAGGATCACCCCTTGCTCAAGGTCATTCTTCAACCTCAAATTAGATGAACTTGACTTTTAGACCAAGTGCTCCCCGATACAAGTAGTAGTAGTAGTAGTAGTAGTAGTAGTAGTAGTAGTAGCAGTAGTAGTAGTAGTAGTAGTAGTAGCGGTATTAGTAGTAGTAGTAGTAGTAGCAGTAGCGGTAGCGGTAGCAGTAGCGGTAGCGGTAGCGGTAGCGGTAGCGGTAGCGGTAGCGGTAGCGGTAGCGGTAGCGGTAGCGGTAGCGGTAGCTGTAGTGGTAGTGGTAGTGGTAGTAGCAGTAGTAGTATAATTGGTACGTGGCTCGAGCACCGGTTGGGTCGACTGTTCACTATAATTTCTTTAATTTAATGTCAGAAATGTGGTCGGTGTCGCCAGACAGCGCCATGGAGTTCCAGTTCGGCGAAGGGCGGGAGTGCGTCAACTGCGGCGCCATATCGACGCCCTTGTGGCGCCGCGACGGCACCGGCCACTACCTGTGTAACGCGTGTGGCCTCTACCACAAGATGAACGGGATGAACCGGCCCCTCATCAAACCCTCCAAGAGGCTGGTTAGTAGCATTTGCATGAAGCGAGTGGAAAAACATTTCGCGGAATCATTATCAGTACACCCGACGAGATTCGAACCTTGATCTCCCCTTCATCGGCAGTATAGTTTACTGCGAGAGTAGCGCCTTAGACAAATGTACGGTTTAAGCTGATTCTGCTTTCTCTAGCAGCACTCCCTGTCACACCCCTTGATAGAGCCATAATGTAACAAACCAAGGTAAGACTGCTTGTAAACGGAGTGTACATCACATTTTATAACAATAACATTTTTGTTTTACTTGGAAAGTGTTGCAATGAACTGTGTCTTGTACTGTATGGGTGACCGGCGTCCTTGTTTCACCAGTGCGATGTTCCACAGACGGCGACCAGGCGGTTAGGCCTGTGTTGCACCAACTGCGGGACCCGCACCACGACGCTGTGGCGCCGGAACAACGACGGCGAGCCCGTGTGCAACGCGTGCGGCCTCTACTTTAAGCTGCACGGCGTCAACCGGCCGCTGGCCATGCGCAAGGACGGGATACAGACGCGCAAGCGCAAACCCAAGAAGCAGGGAGGGGCCGAGAAGACGCCGGGGGATGACGCCATTGCGAGCGGTGGTAAGAACGCTTTCATTTGTTTTTAACACCCCATCTTACTACTCGTTCGGTTATGTAGTATTTACGCTAATGGTTTGAGGGCTTATGAAGGTTGTATTTATAGTAAGTGTACCCGCATTTGCATGGGAAAACATGTCAGAGAAATCCGTCCTCTGTACGCCGTCATCGGCATCTAGTCTACTGCTAAAGTAGCGCTTTAAACCATGCGGCCACCAAAGCGGGTTACTTTAGTTTGTTAATTAGAATATCACCCGCTTCGGTGGACGTATGATCTAAGGCGTAAGTTTATCATTATACTGGACTGACTATAGTGAGATGGGGGTTCTAATCCAGTTCGGGTGTACTGAGGATGTTTTTCCTCAATGTTTTTACACTCTCCCTCCACGCAAATAAGGGTGTACTTTTTTAAAATTCTGTATCCTTAATACATTATCATAATTAATACATATATTTGTATGATGCTAACGGGTATTGAGACGCGGTGACTAAAGATCACCCCTATTGTGAGCGCCTTGTCTTATCTTTGTTATGTGACCTGCGACACATTAGCGCACTATTGGTTGCTGAACGAATTTATCACCTGACGCTTATAACGTAATGGTGGGGAGTTGAGGACAATATTTTTACATTTCTCTAAACAAAAATAGATTTTGGCCAAAAAACATAAAATAATGCTTCAGTAGATACAATTGATTTGATTTTCTACGCGTATCGATCCTTATATTATCTGTATTTTTTTAGCACTGCATCTTACTACCCATTCGGGCTATAGGCGTATGATTATATCAGCACGCGAGTATTTCTATGAGTGAAAGTGAAAGGGCCTACCAATTTTTCCGAGAAAGGTATTTTCACATACCATACAGAGTCCTTTTACACGCCACAATTGACATGGGACCGATGGCTTTACTTCCCCTCCAAAGGAAGTTGGGCTACGGATTTTTATCGCTTAAGAATATTGGTCGACCCTCGCTGGTTTTGAACCCACAAACATCGGGTCCTGAGGTGAGCACTTTGCTCCAAGACCACAGAGTTTGACGACCTCAATGTTTGTAGTCACAGTAAGATTTGAACGTGTGGCAGATATTACTTCTGCCACTCTACGGAACACGTGTGGCATCTCATCTCCCCAAATATACTATCTTTGGTCAGAAGGTGCTTCATAATTTTTTACCTTTAAATGGAAGACTCGGGTTGCTTAATCAAGAGAGTGATGATACGTTTGATCTTGGTATAGAATATACTGAGAAATGACATCTGGACACGGGAATCGATCCCGAGACCTGTAGTTTAGCGCACCAATAAATTACGACTAAGCTTACTAAGGGATCATCCAGTGCTCAGGGTCATTCTTCACTCATATTAACTCACTGATATTCGCCCAATGTGAGTAAAGAATGATCCTGAGCATGGGACCCCAGAAAATACTTTATTTTAATTAATTGAATAGTGCCATTGCTTTTTTTTCCCGTGATCTTAGACCACCAATAAGTCCTCTTCTGCCTTCTCCTTAAACTCCCGGAATTTCTTCTTTCCTTAAAATCATCCAGTATTTGAATCCTTCTTCCTAAGCTCCTCTTTCCCTCAACCTTTCCTTCTATGACATCATTCAGAAGACAGTTCATCTTAAGGATGTGTCCAATCCACTTTGTTTTGTACAGAATAATAACATATAAAATTGTTCTCTTTTCACCAACTCTTCTTAGGACTTCAATTATCTTTATTGTCTGTCCACCTGATCTTCTCAAGTCGTCTCCAGCACCACATTTCAAAGCTCTCCAAGTATTTCTTTCCCATATTCCTAGGAATTCACGTTTCTGTTTCATACATTGCGATGCTCCAAATGTAACATTTCATTAGTTTCTTCCTCAGTTCCAAACTCAACTTGCTCATCAGCAGAAACGGCTTCTTGTTGAAAGCTTTATTGACCATGATGTTCCTTGACCTAAGCATCCTTTGTCAGAAGATTTATAAGGTACTTGAACTGCTCTGTTTTCCAACTCCTGGTTTCCAAATTTGATTTTCAGCAGCTCTGCATTTTTTGCAATTACCATCACTTTTGACTTTTTAATGTTGGTCTCCATGCCATATCTTCTTCCTATCTCTACCACCTGGTCCATAATTTCCTGCAACTCTTCTTTATTTTTGACCAGAAATTCTAGATCATCCACATCTTTTATTGTGTTGATGACGTGTTCTCCTATCCTGAAATTGCCACCTACCTCCTGATCAGCCATTCTCCATACAAGCTGAGCAGACCTGGTGACAAACCGCAACCCTGTCTCACTCCTCTTTCTATCTCTACGTTAATGGTCTCTTCATAATTCAGCCTCACCTTCACTCGCTGTTACAGGTACAGGTTTGGAAACAGACTTCTGTCCCTCCAGTTGATACCGATCTTCTTGAGTATGCCCATCAGTTTCTTGCACGTCACTCTATCGAACGCCTTTTGCCACGATGAACCCAATATAGACTTCTTCTTTGGCTTCCAGCACTCTCTCTGAAATTATTCTTAGCATCTCTGGTTCCTTTTCCTTTTCTGAATCTAGATTGGTCTTATTCTATTACACTGTCTATGTTATGCTCCAATCTCCTGTTAAGTAATCTTGCTACGATTTTCCCCGCATGAGAGATGAGGCTGATGGTCCTGTGCTCACTTTATTTCTTGGCTTGTTTCATCTTCTCTAGAGCTACCATGGTTACGTTTAAGAAGTCCTAAGGGCCATTCTCCTGTTTCGTAGATCGTATTTATAAGTTTTGTCAAGGCTATTAATCCTTTGATTCCCAGTTCCTTCAGAAGGTCAGCTGATATCTCGTCATCTCCAGCAGCTTTCCTTCTTCGCATGGCCTTTATGGCACTTTCCCCTTCCCTCTTTAAAAATCTGGTTCCTTTTATGTCTTCCTCTATCTTTTCTTCTGCTTAAATCTCCAGGTTCTCTGGTCGATTTTTACTTGTCTTTCAGTTTTTCTATACATCTTTCTCAAATCGCAAGAACCTCTTCGTAATCCGTCACCGTCTGACCTTTGGAGTTCTTTATTCCTATTGTTTGCACACCCCCATTAACATGGGAAATACTATCTCGACTTGCTGTGACGTCATGATTTCCTGACCACAGACAACGTCCTTAGTTATATAGTTTAAAATAAGCTAGTACGTTATATCACTATGCACTAATAATATATGAAGGCTATGCGGGAAAAGAATAAAAAATCACATTTCACACATTTCCCAGGACATCAACTTGAGTATCTCAAACCTCATAAGGATTCCCGAAATATAGTTTTTAAATTAATTTAAATATTACAGAGATCTCATATAGTCATGATCTAAAGTGTATTAGAATGGTCTCATTTTGACAGATGGCAACACTAACTCAATTTGAGCTAAAATTGAAAATTCCCCCTTTTCCCCTGTATTCTTCATATTTAAAACAAAATGAAACAATTTTTTAATGCAACCATTATTTAACTGACTCTAAATTATTTGTTGACAAATGAATAACGCAGAAAACCTTCACCTCGATTAGATGTCTGGTTCGAGACTTATCGCGTATCTAACATCCCCGGATGATCGGACGTGTGATAGCGTTCTCGGCTGATCCTTGAGTGTAACTCTTGTTATACCCTCCCAGAGGCAGTGCTCCCCTCGAAGCCGTCGGAGCGGCCCTATCTAGGCCACACCTCACTGCTGCCAGCCTTGCAAGGCATCAAGGAGGAGCCCCCTTCAGACACCATGTCCCTCGGAGGCAAAACCGCCCCTCTGGGGTTCCCTGCCGTGTCTCAACTCAGCAACTCTCACCACCACCCTCACCACCAGTTGTTCGGCTTCCAGTCACCAGGGGTGCCTCCAACCGATGTCGGCGGTTACGTCATGAGTCACCACCCTCATCACCCTCACCACCATCACCATCACCACCATAACATGACGGCTGCCAAACTGATGGCGACTACGTAGTTTGTAAGTCGTGTGCCTCTAGTGACAAATCGAGCCGGAATATGGGCTCTTCGAGAATATACCCCAATATTGATTCGATCCCGAAGATACTCTAGTTTTGATACGATGGAAAAGATACCCCAATTATGATAAGATCGAGGAGATACCTCAATATCGATTTGATCGAAAAGATATCTCGATATTGATAGAACCCTGTGTGGAATACAGACACGTGGAATAATCGTAAAAGTGCGGATAAGAATTAGATACAAACCATTATTGAGGATAAAACTGTGGGAAAGTTAAAATTAACGGATTTTATAAAAGTAACAAATAAACCATCACTATTTTTTTAAATTCATTTATAAGTAAGACTACTCTTAAAATATGTTTTCCTCTGGAAAAAAATAATATTATTTTTATAATCACAATAAACACACTTTAGATATAAATTTTGAATCAAATTCTTTAAGCACTTTTTCTTTCAAATTTTCAAAAATTATAAATCAGTAAACTAACCTCAAACTATATTTTTAGAAAACGAAAATACGCCGTCATTTACCATGCCAAATACTATCTCGATAAGCATTTTTAAACAAAATCGTCAGAAGAACTTTCTAAAAAATCTAAAATTTAGAGATGATTAAGGTAGAATTTAAAATAAATGTAACCGTATTTGCGTGGAGGGAAAGCTAAAGAGAGAGAGAGAGAAACAATTTAGTAAACAAAAATCCACAAAAAGTTCACACAACCTGGATTCAAACCCCAGCCTACCCATCGTTATCAACCCAGGCAATACGAGATTGACGCCTTTGTCTGTGTTCCCACCGGATTAGGGCCAAGGACTTAACCACATCTTCATCAAATATATATATATATATATATATATATATATATATATATATATATATATTTTGTCATGTTCTAATTGCATGAATCCATATTTAAATCTGTCCACGTGTCGGAAATTATTGAAATAATCAACTTACACGTATTAATAACGATGTTAATCTGCTTATAAAGAGACACAAATTGATGAACTCAAAAATAAAAGCATTGTTCACTAACATTAAATAAATTATACTTATTTAAAAACTCTAATTTATCTCCAGTGGGCGTATATGTGTCGTAAACCATCTTAGTTCAGTAGTTTTACAGTTTTTATTGCAAACCATTGATTTTTTACCAAACTAATTCAAATATTGCTACAATAGAAATGTAGAATTTAATTTTCTTCACATGTTGATATCAACAGTTGTTGAATATCTGTCAAGGGTGACCTAGAATTTAATTACATCTTTTTCTCTTCATTTAAAAAGTGTGTCGTCTAATGCGCCTATGCTCATGAAAGATATTCAACAACTGTTGATATCACCTTGTAGAGAAAATTAAACTTTTGTGTTTCTACTGGAGAAATATTAAAAACTTGCAAAAACACTGACCTTAACCCACAAACCTTACACTCTTACCTTAATAACTAATGTGCATTGCCATTCCAAATCTTTAAACAGCAAATATATATATTTATGTATATAAGAGTTACGTTTATGTATTCCATTTAAAACGCTATTTTATCTAAAGTGCGCTGCAAGCGTTGCATCAGCACACTTTAAGAGAATTCCGACACCATCAAAACCGACTTCCACCCTTTAAGTCAACGCCGTTGCAATTTTAAACCAGTAAAGGGCACAAGTGCGTAGTGCCCAGACTATTCGAACACGGCCTAAGTCCAAGACGGTTACTATTCTATTTTCTCTCTATTTTGGTTCTTAAATTTTAACCTCGATCTTTTGCTTCTCGATTCTGCAACAATAACAATAAATTACCAATTTCAATCTTTTAATATGCATCCGACCCAACATTAGATTATGTAACTTATATGTAAATCTTATCAAAACGTGTTTGAAAAAAAAGACTTGTGTAGATTGTAAAAATAATAGTTTAATAAGCAGTGTATAACATGAACGGGTAGTAATACGTGGTGTTGAAAAAAATAAAGTGGCTATGTTTGATTCTTCCAAGATCCTTATTTTTAAAAAATGTCATATTATTGAATATATTTAGAATTTGACGGTGTTAAAGTGAAATGGCAAGATAAATAATAAAGGGAAAAATTAAAAACTAACTAATTCTCCAGAAGATTGCCGTTTTGTTAAATGCTTGATCAGATAAGAATTGAGGTATCTAAAATTGAGCGATTAAAATCGATTCTTGATTAGTTCGATATCAGTAAGAATCGAGGATGTCGGACAATCGAGTTTGACATCGTTAATTTTTTATTTATGACTGCGTCTATCTACCTGTTCAGGTATATATTAGCTTACATATTTTAATTACTTTAATTTGCTAGGAATGAGGAAGGAAGCATTTTAGAGGTAATCTAGCCGTATTTACGTGAAAGGAGAATGGAAGCCCCTTTAAGAAAACCCACCCACAGTAGAACCGACCGGGATTCGAACCCCAATCTCCCCATCATCAGAAGGCCTGTCTAACAATAAAGTGACGCTTTAGAATATTCGGCCATTTAAGCGGACGACATATCCTAATTTAATTAAAATGAATGTATAAACAGTTGTATTTATAGCTTTAAAATATTTTTTGTAAATATTTATTGTTTTTACGCGTAAAAAAATGTTATATAAGACTTTTCCTTCCCTCATTTATGGAGAAAAAAAAATAGTGATATTAAATTCAGACTGAGTCAAAGTTGTATTAATGTGCCAGTGACAAAGTAAATTATTTGTTTGTTGTTTTTATTTTATTTTAAATTATCGAATGTAAAAGAACACATGTAAAAGATCATATAGAATGTTACTTTTTTTATATAAATATATATATTAGTAGCGTAATGAAATGTTTATATCAATTATTAATAAGTGTGACTAAGCTCCTTAAGACGAAGAAGGTACGCGTAGTAAATCACAAAAAAGACAATGGATTTATGACAGTACACATGAATGAATAAATATCTTCAAATAAAGTATATTAAAATGTTCCCAACTCAAACGATGTATCGTTAAAAACTTTATTGATCAAGGGACAGTATATTCAATTGTATATAAGAAGATACTTCAGATATAAAATGTAATTTTTCTAACTAAATCTGCAATATGACAACATTATGAATAGTCAAGATGTTGGTGTGCGCTTATGTATTC
Source organism: Timema shepardi (assembly GCA_902151425.1). Taxonomy (NCBI): domain Eukaryota; kingdom Metazoa; phylum Arthropoda; class Insecta; order Phasmatodea; family Timematidae; genus Timema; species Timema shepardi. Next base: position 120,392 of record CABFVX010000574.1, read on the forward strand.
ATCCGCCAACAAAAGAAATACAGGAACATAAGTGATTATTTATTGGCAATTATAGTCACTGAAATAGATAATTTCCAATCACTTTTTTTTTAAAATAAAATACTTAAGATTTGTTATTCCTGCCATGTAGTTTTTATATTGGAATTCTATCTTCTATGACAAATCCGCTTGACTTCGTCTTAAACCATGTTTTATGAAATATCACCAGAACTGTAATCAGTTTGTCTGTATTTACAATTCGTATTGTGTCACATTGCATTGTAATTTAAAAAGTAAAAATATAAAATACTCAGGCATTGCAAATCTATAGTCCAATTTTCACAGTAAGAACCTTATCTGACAGAAAAGTCACTAGATCTACTTTCACGTATTCATACAGCAAGTAATATTATCAGTCGCGTTTGATAGATATTATCAATACCCATAAAATAACACTAATAAAATAGTAAAAAAAAATTCTTGTATCTTTTCTAATAGTATCTTTCTATCAAAAATCCAACTATAGTTGATTGATACCCAGCTAGTTTGTACATTTGATTGCTAAATACCTCAATTATTATTTACAGGTATATTTTTCACCTGCAGAATGCATCGTGCTTAAAAAGAACCAACCAGGTCACATTTTATTCCAATTATCGTTTTATGTGCAATGTTTTGTTGTTTTTATTTCTATAATAGAAGATTAATAAAAATTAAAACGCTCAGAATACAGTTGGGTGGGCTGGGAGTGAGAGGGTTGGTGATGATGAGTTAAGGCATCATCAGCATGGCCAAGGCCGTAGATAGACAATTATTTCGGGAGGGGCACATACCCCATTTTCCGGAGGCTAGAAAAAATTATAAATGATAAACAGTTTTAGAAGATATCTGATTTTTTTATGGCAACATAACACCCAAAATTGCCGAAAATATCATAGATATTAAACACCTCTAGAAGCTTTCTGATGTCTTTTTATGGTAGCACAGTCTCATAATTTGTACTTGTGCCTTAATTTTTATATATTTTTGGCCCATAAATAAAGCTATATATTTTGTTTATTAAATTTCGGGGGGGGAGGGTTGAACCCCACCTCCCCCCTCTGACTACAGCCTTGTCAGCAACCCTAGTCTCAGTTAGGGAAGGTTACCACTAAGAGGTCTCCCTGAGGACCTGTAGGCGGCAGCCCCGCTGCTCAGTTGTAGGCCCCAACCAGCATTCTAGGAAACTGACTTCAAAAAATCTGAAGTTGTCTGATGACGTTCACTTGTTTTCAAAGAGTCGGCAACTGTGGAGGTTTCATTGTAAGTTTGAAGTGTTTGTGTGAGTTCTAAAATCAATTATGTGATGCAATTTATCTGAGGTCTTTAATTAATGGGAAATTTAAGTGGTGTAAAAATAAACTAAAAATGTGATACAACTCGTTAAAATTAATTGTACTGTACGTGTGTATTTAATCCATAAAAGTGTTTTTTTCTATTTCTTCCTCCAGAAAATTGCATCCATGAAATTAAATTTCATTACAATAATATATTTATGTATTATTTACGTCAGTACAGAAGATTTATTTAGTGTTATATATTTTCTCATTACTACATATTTTACTATATATTTTAACTGATTTTGATATATATTTATGTACATATTTTGTAGGTTAGTACTATATAAAATTCTTGGCTGGAATCATTATCAACGCGAAACTTAAACAGAACTTTTTCTCCTCTTAAAAAAAAATTCAAATTCTATTTTGGCCATGATAGATCTCAAAGAACTGTTGAGATTACTATGTGGATAAAATTTAACTAAACATATATACTGAAGAGATATTTTTTAAAGCACCAACACATTTTTAAAAAAATTAAAAAGTGCTGAAAACAACTTAGCTTAACTCAAGTCCACTCACAAATCAGCTTAAAAACGATTACGTATTTATTTATTAATGTCACTTGGTCGGTTCTTACCCTCTCTTTCTACTTATGATTCTTTCACTGCCTAGTGTTCCTACTGATATACAGTAGCCCCATGGCTTCTTTGGTGTTGACTGACAGCTCACAACTGACTTCTGACACTCAACATTTAGGTATATACCTAAATTTTGACTGTCAGAAGTGACAGCTGCTAAACACGTGTTTTTGCAGATCATATGGTTCGGTGTAGGGATACATAATTTGGTCTGGTAACTTTTCAGAGCTGTCAGTCAGCACCAAAGGAGCCATGGGGCTACTGTAGTATTTATAAGGTTTTCCAATCTCCACTTAACATGTAAGTGCTGTGACAAGCACGTTATAAAGTGCAACATATATTATTATGTTTTCCCAGTGAAAATGTTATTAAAATCGCTTTGTCGTTGTTTGTATGTAGTAAATGTGTTCAGAACTATTGTATTAACGCAAATAAAACTAATTGAAATAATCGCAGTAACTAGTAATATACGCCATACTTGAAAAACATTACTTTCATTGTGTTGGTCTTCCCCTTCCCACCCTGATACTTTTCCAAAACAAATGCTATAAAAGAAAACAAGTGTTCATAAATAAGTTTTAAAATGGGTGAGAGCTTTTATTATATTCTTTGGTTAAGGTTTACTGGATTGAATGTGTTCCTAATTTGATTTATTACTAATATTATTATTGCCTTTAATCCTTTTGACGATTATTAAAAGCTTAGAAGTAGTTCTCTTTGGTGGTTGAATAATCTAAGAAGGCGTCGTTATCTCAATAGACTGGACTTCTGATAACGGAGAGATCAGGATTCGAATCCTGGTAGGGAATCTTGATGGTGGGATTTTTCCCTAAATGGCTTTACACTTTAACTCCCACACAAATGTAGGTACACTTCCTCTATTTCTAATTTACTCATCTCTTACACATTAATGTAATTATTGAATATGTCTTACACGCATACATTAATTAAAATAATAGAATAGGGATTAAAAAAGGTAGCGTTATAGAGTAAACTTACCCCGAATTCGCGTGGAGAGAGAGGCAGAAACCATTTAGGGAAAACCACCCTCAGTACACCCGATCGAGATTCGAACCCTGATCTCCCCGTCATCAGCAAAGCAGCCCAACACGAGAGTGACGCGTTATACCATACGACAACCTATGCGGGATATTTCCGTACCAAATTCAGTAGAAGTCAATTACAAGAAAGTATACAACACACTAGAAAGATTAAATTTACCAAAACGTGAACATGATATCATGTAAAAGGGTATGTAATTCGACAGTATCTCTGGCCATTGCAATACAATGGTCTGACCAATGTTTAAATACAAACGTACACGCGTAAAAGATACAAGTATTTTAAACACTAACTTAACGGTCATTTACTTGTATTTCAAACAAAACTAAAGCGGAATATATTTGTTTTGAAAATAAACGTGTATAGTTTCAAAACATGCATTAAAAGTTTTAAATTTTCAAGTATATAAACTATTTTCTGAAAGGAATTTTTTTTTATTGGTAACATTAGATATTCCCAAATCAAGGACAAAGACAACGACAGCAGTTATATTCCATTCACGGTAGGAATTACTCTCTGGAAGGTCTTTTTACCTACCAATATCCTACTATATATTAGATTTCTGGTAGGGAAAACGGCCTTTCGGAAAACAATTCCGTCGGTGAACGGACTTTATTTCACTGGTTATTTAGTGATAGTTGATATCAGTATTCTAGTACAAGTTTCGCTAATGAATTACACAATAATATCGCCCATGGGTATTGGGCGGTAAGTAAAATGCAACGCAACCAGGGGTTGTTACCAGGTATAGCTGGATTTACTCGACAAGACTAGATGGTCTAATTTTCACAGGTAGAACTTTCTTTGCCTGAAAGCTAATAAAAATTATGGCCATGTGGCCATAGATGTGGGTTGGAGACGTTATTTATCCATCTATTGCCAGTTATGCCTTTCAGCGAAGAGCTAGTTCAATGCCAGCATTCATTTCTCTCTGCCTTTTCACAAATCTATACCCGGAATGAGAAAAGCATCAGTTACAAACTGTAAATAAATTAGAAACTGGTATAATGTAGAATTTTGTTCCAAATAAATAACTCAACGCTTGTGAAACCTGAATAGTGCCACCTTTAAAAAAAATATTAATCCATACAAAATTTTATAGAGGTTTAGTTTGGATACATTCCACCATTTTTAGACATAAAATCTAGCAAAGACTTTTAATGATGCCCTTATTATTGGTTGAGTGTTTTAAATGGGTCATAATCAATACAGGCCTGAATTGGCAGTTTTCAACTGCCTCTATAAGATATGACCACGAAAGAATAATTCATATTTAACGATTCTTCTAACTGAATTAGTCAAAATAGTTCATCTACGTCAAGTGATCTAGTTCAAAGAAAACTACAAGATGATGTGACAGTAAACAGTTGTCGCTCTTTGACCGATCCCCCGTTACAGAAATGAAGTGACAGAAAAAATAGATGATATTCTTCCATTAGTTACTAGATGGCATGCTTGTATGTGTTGAAAGGAAGTTAGTTGTTTGCTATCTCTGTTGCTCGGGAAAGATAGCCATCTCCTCTGAGCATCTTCGATCAAAAAGCATAATTGTTCCTTCTTCTCCTTCATTTTCCAATATCAATAATTATCTAAGAAAAATTATTGTTGGCATGTATAGGTAATGAAATGGTGAATGACTTAACTGCAAGATGTTGTCCACAAACGGATGAACCATTGAGCTGGACAAATAAAACTGCTCATTTCATTTAACTCGATCACTTTGAATTTTGAACTTTATCCCATACAGGAAAGAGTTTTGCTCCTCTCTAACCATACAGTATAATTGGATGCACAGTTTTGGTTATTATTTAGCCAAGTGTCGAAAAAAGGAAATGGCTCAGTTTAACCTCAATGTCCATTTCTTTTTCTGTTTGTACAAAGCGACCTCCAGTATGAGGTAACACAAAGATCCGGTCAGCACGAAACCGAGCTGGAAGTAGAGTTTGTGCCGCATGCACACCTGATGGCTGTACCCACTGGCGATCACGAAGCCCAAGGCCTCCCAAAGACGAAGATTGCTGAAGGCTGCTTCTTCTCTACCAGGAAATATATTGCCACACATCGCTAGAAAAAGAAAAAAGAGATGTGTGTGTGTGTGATTTTGTGATAAGCAGGACTAGTGTTCTGATTACTTTGAAACGATCAAAAAATTACTTATAAAAATTACCTAAAACTATGAACAAAAACTCGCAATGAATGCATACAGCAAAAACCAAAACGCCTTTACGATTAATGGGAACTAAAAAGTATGAGTACATAATTATGCAATAGTTAAGCTCAAAGATTCTTCTAAATATAATACTGATTTACAATTTGCTGCAGAAGAAAAAGCTACCCCATCATAAAGCAACTAACTCTCTGCAGACGATTTGCATTATCTAACCACAAGTGTGTATTTCACCAAACAAGCAAAGAGGATAAAAAATATTCAGTGTCTACATTAGCTTCTTATTCCAACAACTGTGTGTTGAAAAAAAAATATGTTTTAGAACTTTTGGATCTATAAAATCTCGATAGGACTGCATTAAAAATATACTGATTCAACATAAATACCTGAAAAGATGCTAACAAAGAATATGTTACCTTAAAATCCAAAACTACCAAAAATGACCAATAAATCTATATAAAAAACATTTCCACCACCAAATAATCATGAACATAATTTATGTACACATGAGCAGTGACTGTGACGTACAGATTAAAAGGTGATAAGACTTTAAAATCTGGGCCCAGATGAAGGTTAGATCAGGTAAATATATTTTTTTCTTATACAGAAGGCTAATATGATATATTATGTTGGCAGACTTGAGACTTCTTTAGGCGACTTGTCTGCCTCTCACACGATGTTACTCTATTTCGGTTCAGATCTTTGCTCTGCACCAGGTGGATAGAATGGCAAGGTCATGGATTTGTACAGCCTAAAAATTGTTAAAATTGACAATTAGAATGACACAACAAAAACACTAAAACTAACTTCAAATTTACCACACAAAAAAAACAGTAATATAAACGGAAAATTGGTAAGAATGCACATGAATCAATAAAGCAAGCCCTTTATAAATTGAAACAAATATATATCAGTGTGTAATTAAAAGCCTTCTACAACTAAATTCTTATTTTTCGTTAAACACAAACAAGAATTTACAACTACTGTAACTTCTTCATAAGCATTAGCTATCTCCTCCCAATGCAACTGTTTCTGAATTAGTTGCAGGAACTCACTATAAATAGGGATTTCATTTATTTATTTTTAACGCCGCGTCTTACTACCCGTTTGGGATAAATGCATATGTACAAATCACGTTAATAGTTTTAGGGATTAGGAAGGTTATATTTGTAGGAAGTATACCCACATTTACGAGGATGGAGAAGGGAAAACCATCTTGGAAAAAACCATCCTCAGTATATCCAACCAAGATTCGAACCTCAATCTCCCCGTCATCGGCAGTCTAGTCCACCGTGAGTGTAACGCGTTAGCAGATGCGGCCACCGAAGCGGTTTATATGGATTTTACAACAAAACAAGTAAAGAGTGTACATTGTTTATTTTGAGCAGAAAAATTTGTGTGTGGGGGAAGTATGATTGAGTATTAATGCCTTTACCAAACATCGATGGTAATTTTATTTTAACTTACGTAAATTTACAAAAATGCCTGAACATGCCTTAAAAAAATTACGTAAAGCCAGATAATATGACCTAAAGATCGAATATGACCCCCAAAAAAATGGTCAAAGGCATACGTTTTCTGAGCCAGGGGATCATAGGCACAGTTTATAGGGCGTGGGGTGGGGAGGGGAAGGACGGAGTGTTATCAATGTTAATCTTAATATATTATGTTTGGGTTTAATATAATGCCCTTTCTAAATATAACCCCCCCACTCCCTCTATCACCGTGGGACGACGCCCTCACCTGTGAGATGCACCAACCACACGCTGCCCGTGACGGCCCACAGCATCGCCATGGCGAAGAAGATGAACTTGTGAGTCGTCTCTGGCCGCCACAACAGCATCGCCACCACCACGCTGGTATGCAGCAGCGTCGCGGCGCTCAGGACCGGCGCCCGGTCCACCCAGTGCGCCGTTGAGCCGGCAACCACGGCGGCGAGTACCGTCGTCACGCTGTACGTGATCATCACGTTGCCTATACCACCCATCCCCCAGGCGCAGGCCACGAACGCCTTTTTAAACAACGACGCAAACTGTCAGTTTACACGAATGATGATTTAAAACTATTATAGCAATCCTTGAAGCCTCGAATCTTTGAGGGAACAGAAATTGATAGGATTTGGATTTTGTAGGCCCCTGGTCTACAGGTACTGACTGTGAGGCCTCCAGTAATATTTTCAAAAGAAAGAAAAAAAGTATTTACGTGTAAGTGTGATAGTGTTTAGGTGATAGGTACACAATATTTACGTGTAAGTGTGATAGGTACACAATATTTACGTGTAAGTGTGATAGTGTTTAGGTGATAGGTACACAATATTTACGTGTAAGTGTGATAGTGTTTAGGTGATAGGTACACAATATTTACGTGTAAGTGTGATAGTGTTTAGGTGATAGGTACACAATATTTACGTGTAAGTGTGATAGTGTTTAGGTGATAGGTACACAATATTTACGTGTAAGTGTGATATTGTTTAGGTGATAGGTACACAATATTTAAGTGTAAGTGTGATAGTGTTTAGGTGATAGGTACACAATATTTACGTATAAGTGTGATAGTGTTTAGGTGATAGGTACACAATATTTACGTGTAAGTGTGATATTGTTTAGGTGCGTCAAGTTAAGATGCAACCCGCTTCTCAAAATCGTTTTTAATTCCCTAAGTAGGCAGCGTAGTTAGATAACATATAGCTAAAAGCTTTTTATATTTATCTTATTATATTTATTACTACTACAATGTCCAACGTGGATGTATCTGAATATTAATAAATCGTACCTCTGTGAACTCCTCTTCGATGAAGGCCTTGTGAGTGCCTAGCCACAAAGAGATTGGAATGAGAAGAAGTTGGTTTCGTTCCTTCACCATCTTGACGGTGCTGGTCAGGAGGTCGAACGCAGAAATACCGCAATCCTGTTCTGTCCGGTATCTAGACAAGACGGGGGCAGATAAATATTGGTCAACACATGTCGGGAGTATCCTCAAGTCCACATTTGATTCGGTTAGGAATTAATTTTGGGACGAAACTGGAAAGGCACATCAGTATTTATCTAATCTATTTTTAAAAGGTGAAGCGATTCCTTTCAACAACGATTCCCGAACTTCTATCAAATCGATATTTCTTTTAATTTTCCCTTAAATGGAAGTGTAAACATCAAAGATGTAAGTTTACCCAGGAATTTCAAAATTTCAAAAATATTCATAGGAAAAACTGCAATTTCTTTGAGTCCTATCAGACACATTTCTATTTTTTATTATTTTTTTTTATTTATTTATATCATAATTTGTGAAACCAAAATTTAAGAAAAGAATTAACATAGTTCTACTGAAATGATTTAATTTTATTTGTTTGTAGAATTATTATTATTATTATTATTATTATTATTATTATTATTATTATTATTATTATTATTATTATTAGCACCACGTATTGCTAACCGTTCGGTGTATACATATTGTTTGTAGAAGTTTATGTATAGAATAATATAATCATAATGATGAAAATAATAATAATAATAATAATAATGGCGTGTCTGGACTACATCCATATGTAGCCTAGTAGTGGAAAGATTATCCAGTACTAATGTATTTATTACTGTTATTATTTAGCACCGCGTCCTACTACCCATTCGGGTTATACGCTTTAAGTACTAATTACGCTAATGGATTAGGAATTGGGAAGGTTGAATTAGAGGAAGTGAACCCGCATTTGCGTGGTGGGAGAGTTGAAAACCATTTAGGAACCCCCCCCCCCTCAGTTCACCCGACCGAGATTCGAACAGCACGATGAAGAAAACTCACTCACTAAGAGAAGACACTCCGAACATCACGACGAAGAATACTCACTTACTAAGAGAAGGCACTCCGAACATCACGATGAAGAATACTCACTTACTAAGAGAAGACACTCCGAACATCACGATGAAGAAAGCGATGACCGTACAACTGAGGTAGATCTTGATGATGGTGTCCACCTCATATTTGGAAGGCCTCCATAAGTTCGGGTCCGCCTCATTGGCGGCGTCGTTGGGACAGAAGTTGGCCCCACAGATGCGGGAGACGGTCATCTCAACGCTGCTATTGTACGGCGCCTCCCTGGACAAGACTACAAGAAGATGTCGTTGCGTCTATTTCACGTCGCAGGGAACGCGTGTTCGAATCCCGGTGTTTGGTACGCAAGTGAATATTTCAACTGGCAAGATACGAATAATTAGATGGTAGCTTGGTGAATAAAAATACAAACACTAATAGTTATATCTAAATTCGTGCGCCCTCCGTTTATTGGCGTGTTGTTTCCGCGCATCACGACTACCACCCGTCAGGGCAATATACGTGTATTTACTTTACTCTCGCAGGGAGAGGGGTAGTAAAGGAAGTGACCCAAACGTACGTGTGAAGAGAGCGGGAAACGTTTAGGAAAAATCCACGCTCATTATACCAAGCCGGGATTTGAACCACGACCTGCTAACCAGACCAGACTATATTGACATTCAATATCTGCGTCTCCCGAGCGTCAGTCATCATTTCTCCTTTTTTTTAACTAACTGCGTCTTACTACCCATTAGATATATGTAGATACTAATTACACTAATGCTTAGATATGAAGAAGGTGGAATTTAGAGGAAATGTACCCGCATTCACGTATAAAGAGTAGAGTGCCATCCAGGAAAAAACTTCTCAATAGACCCGATCGAGTTTCAAACTCTGATTTCTCCGTCATTGGCAGTCCAGTCTATTGCGAGAGTGACGCCTTAGACCATTCGACCAACAAGGCGGGCTACGTGTAGGTAGATCTAGTAGCTTTTCTGACCATCCGATGAGAACTATTCTGTGATGAATTACCGAAGGCGGAGACGACGTTCCCCCAGACCTGGGACAAGTTGATGAACATGTAGAAGACCGCGAGGAACCTGACGACCAAGGTGTTGGAGGTGGACTCGTCGGGTCGGGAGAACACCTGCGCCAGGACCTTGAGGTAAGTGCAGGCAGCGCAGTAGATGGGGCCCAGGGCGATCCCTATCAGGATGGCGCCAGGGATCAGGGTGTAGTAGGTGGCGTCCATCTGGGCGATGATGAAAGGTATGTAGGCCAGGAAACAGACGGCCACCGTCCTCTTGCAGCCCACCTTCCTGCGAGGAGGTCGCCCCTGGTCAGATATGGGCAACCCTTGTCTGCTCTGGGCAAACCTTGTCAACTATGGGCAGCCCTTGTCAACTATGGGCAACCCTTGTCAATTATGGGAAACTCATGTCAACTCCAGGCAACCTTTGTCAGATCTGGGCAACCCTTGTCTACTCTGGGCAACCCTAGTCTACTCTGGGCAGCCTTTGTCAATTATGGGCAACCCTTGTCAACTCTGGGCAACCCTTGTCAATTATGGGAAACTCATGTCAACTCCAGGCAACCCTTGTCAAAAATGGTCACCCCTTGTCAACTCGGTTCATCCTTTGTCACATATGGTCACTCACCATCAAAGCTGGGCAACCCTTGTCTAGATCACCAGTACGATATGGCTTCAGTCTAAGTGTTCATTGTAATAACCTTATCAGGCAGCAAGAAGAGTTACTAGACCTACTTACACATATTCATACGTCAAGTCATGTGATCTGCATCACCTTTTATATAAATTAGCCTATGTAATACCTATAATAATTTAGTAAAATATTATCAATGTTGACAGCAATAAGATATGTTTAAAATTGACAGCTGCAGATCACATAATTTGACGTATGAATACGTGAAATTATATAAGTATGGAAACTTTTTTATCTTGTTATGAAAATAGAACTGTATTAAGTCTTTAGATCACATTTATAGAGAACCACATATCACTTTTACCCCAATTCTTTCGCACAATCATGATTACTACATTCTCTGCTTCGCCGGTAATCGAAAAGTATTTCATAAAACGTCACTTGAAACAAAAAAAAACGTCTCATCGATAATGCCCAGCAACCCAAGGACCTTTTCTGGAAATAAACTGTGACTATACTAATCGAGGTTTTATCAAGAGAGGAAACTTGTTTTATTATAATCGCAACAAAGTCAATTCTAACCAAATTAACGAACCAAATAACGACTTCAATGTTTCCCGAACCGACCCCATGGTGTAGTTGTCAGTGCACCTGGCTAAGGTGTCCCGGGTTCGAGGCCCAGCTGATACAGTGGGTATTTTTCCCTCAAGGGGAATGATGCAAACAGTTACTACGGTTTGGTTAGTTAGGATTGAGTTAGGTTAAGACTCACACCGGCTCCACTACTTTATAATAACTATCATCACATTGGGTGACCTGGTGGTCTAGGGGTAAGGTGTCGGACTTCTGTTCTGGGGTCTGGGGTTCAATACGAAAGATGGTGACCTGGCGGTCCTGAGGTGTCAGACTTCTGTGCTGGGGGTCTGGGGTTCAATCCTCGGTCCCTATACAAATTTATCTGATTTCCAAACCCTTCCTTCACCTTTGACAAGACGTGTCTTATTCAAAACTTGTGAATGTGGGGAATTCCAGGCCTCCGCCGTGGTTCGGAGCCCACGTTAAACTGTAGGTCCTCCATTTCATCTCGAAATCACCCTACCATTACAAATTAGCGTAAGGGCGTAAATCAGTTCTGTAAGATTACTTCAAAGTCCTTTTCTGAATTTTATTATTATTATTATTATTATTATTATTATTATTATTATTAGCACCACGTCTTACTACCCGTTCGGGTTATACACACTTACACTAATGTGTAATGGTAGGGTAATTGTGAGCTGAAATGGAGGACCTACAGTTTAACGTGGGATCCGAACCACGGTGGAGGCCTGGCATTCCACACATTCACAAGTTGTGATTAATACACGTCTTGTCAGAGGTGAAGGAAGGGTTTGGTAATCAGATAGATCTGTGCCGGGACCGAGGATTGAACCCCGGAACCCCAGCACAGAAGTCTGACACCTTACCCCTAGACCACCAGGTCACTAGGGTTTTATTACTTACCCCTTTTTCTAACCTTCAAAACTTTACCTATGCTTATCAGATTTCTGAACCAAGAAAAGAGTCTAAGGCTTGATTCACACGTTTGCTGAAAATATAGAATGGAATCTCCTTTTGTGGCTCAGTAATTCACACGATAACATAATTGTATATTAACCAATAATGCTTTGAAATATATTCTTTTATTCGAGGTATTTAACGTACACTTTCTGGATCAACTTATTATTTCAGCACACGAGAATTTCAATGAGCAAGAGGGAAAGGGCGTACCAATTTTGTCGGGAAAGTTATTTTCACACATACCCTCCAGGTTTCTTTTCACATGCCACAATCAACATGGGACTGACAGCTTTACTCCCCCTCCGAAGAAAGTTGTGCTACGGATTTATATCCGTCTATCCCAGCTGGGTTTGAAACCCAAGAACTTTACCCCAAGACCACCGAGGTCAACTTAAATTAATTTACTATCAAAATAGTTTATTTTTGGGTGAATAAACACTTCCTTATGATCAATTTAAAAATTTGAGTTTTCAAATTATAGTGCTGTGAAGTAAACAAAAAATCAAAACAACACAAACGCTTTCAATGTAATGAATTATCTCAAGGTCTCATTATAAGAGAAAATGCATCTGTCTGCTAGTATTTCGCTCTGTAGGCTCATGGGCGCTGATCGAATCGGTTGGTCGGTTGGTTGTGATACTTTATTGAGTCTCACACACGCAGATGTCATGCAGAACCGATAAAACTGAAACGATTTCAAATCACGCCTGGCGGACAACACTGACGGTGCTTGTTATATACCTCATCACGTGATTTAATTTCTGATCCCATCTTGTTTTTCGTCAAACGTGTGAATAAAAAGTTAATCTCAGACTAAACGAACTTAAAGGAACTGAATAAAGCTTTCCACACTCACCTGATAATCACCATTGGCAAGCAAAGGTTCGACAGGACGGAAATTATGTACATGGACGTCAATGAGATGGTCCCCAGACCCTGGCCGGCGTTCATCGAGCTCTGAAGATCCACCGTTCCGTCGAACGCCGTACTCAGGATCATAAACGCTATACCTAGAGACACGACGTTGAGCACCACCCAAAGTTTGTCTCCCTTCAGACGATGGATAGCCTCCGGTCCTGCGCTGCATATGGAACCACTTTCCGATGGGCTCTCCTTCCTTTTCCTGCACAGGATGTTCAGATCCAAGGCGGACTCGAGGCGGTCCGATGTCAGTCTGTTATTGTCGGTGCGGTACTTGGTCATACCCTCCTTGAGGTTCTTCACGGCCTCGAACAATGTTCTGGGCGTTAACGAGATGTAATTATCGAGGTTGTCGCTGCTCAACTTATGAAACGTGTTTGCGTCTTGTTTGGATGTGTCCGCGTCGGCGTCTTCCTCCCGCGTTTGAGTATATACGTCCACCTTTTTTGAGGCTTTGCTATAACTTTCTCCAGAGGTCAAGGGCAAAGATGAATCTACAGACTGTTTTTCCAGAGACACATTATTTATATTGATGGTGAGACACCCATCGGAGTGGCTTCGCATGTGCATTGCAAGGGGTCGAACCACAAGGCCACCGAGATCACCCGAAGAAGGCGTCCACTCTTGACGTTTCGTCACATGATCTTCAGGGAGACCTAAATCACTATCACTGGTTGCGATATTTTCAGAAATATTAAATTCGTTGAAAATATTTATAGTGAATATGTTACCATCTTCTTGTTTTATTTCTGTCGGCGATCCAATGGGTCCTTTTGATCGCTTTACTAAATTCTTTCTAATAGGGAGAATTAGTTTCTCACTAAAGTACTCGAAATTTTCCATTTTATTTTTGCTCTCGGTGATGGTCCACTGACAAGAACGATTAGTTATGAGTGAACATTTATCAAACCACTTGTATTTACCTCTTCCAAATGTCACCGAGTAACTTATCCATTCGTCTAAAACTTCATAATTACCCTCCAGAACCATTGCGGAAACTATTTAGGTCCTCTTCTGGCTCCATGAATTATATTAAGTTGGGTTCCCTGTAAAATAAAATCCATACTAAACTGTTGTTTTGAATTAATAGGTTGCTCACATAGTTTTAATAAAATAAGTTGTGTGTTTAGTTTAGATTATATATGGCGGTAAATTAATTTACACTAATATAAACATTTGATGTAACTATTCTAACGATGGCTGATCGTTAAATTAAAGCTAAATTTAACATCCATCTTTGGCAAATTCTAGTAACTTGTTAAAATTTGTATAGAAATAATACAGGATAATGTTAATAGTTGTGTAGAAAAGTGTATGACTAAATAACAACAAAATAGATTAAAGTTGAAATGACAAATTACAACGTATGATAAATTTAATAATTTATTTTGCTATTGTTTATTTTTATATTAACTGAAACGTTCAGGAAAAGATCTTATTACCGTTTTTTATTGACAAATTTATGACAAACTAGACATAACTATCACCTAGAAAATTCCGTATGTAATAAAATCAAATATAAATAAAAATTATCAAAGGATAGAAAAACTGAAACTAAAACATATTCTATAACACACTATCAATCCATTCGTATATAATTTAGCTAATATTTTACCAAGAAATAAAAAATAGCAATGTTTTAGTTTTGGTCTTGCTAATTCTCCCAAACATATAAATATATTAATATTTTTAAATATTTTCCACGTAACATGAATTACCCGCCTAGGTGGCGTAGTTGGCTAACGCGCTAGACTGCCGAGGACGGGGAGATCAAGGTTCGAATCTTGGTCGGGTGAACTGGGGGGGGGGGGGGTCCTAAATGG
>CABFVX010000574.1:135541-145655 GCA_902151425.1 Timema shepardi
ATTATTATTAGCACCGCGTCTTACTACCCGTTCGGGTTATACGCACTTACGCTAATGTATAATGGTAGGGTGATTGTGAGATGAAATGGAGGACCTACAGTTTAACGTGGAATCCGAACCACGGGGGAGGTCTGGCATTCCTCACATTCACAAGATGTCTTGTCAGAGGGGAAGGAAGGGTTTGGTAATCAGATAAATCTTTGCCGGGACCGAGGATTGAACCACGGCCGCCAGCATAGAAGTCTGACACCTTACCCCTAGACCACCAGGTCACCGTTAGCTTTATAAACACATCGTTATATATATATATATATATATATATATATCATATGTCATGTAAGCCTATATATATATATAATATGTCATGTAAGCCTATATATATAGGCTTACATGACTTACAAACTAGCTTAACCTAAGATATTATACGAGTTGTAACATTAAGCTATTTAGACATGATTTTTTTAGCACCACGTCTTACTAACCGTTCGGGTTATACGCTTATGTACTAATTACGTTAGTGGCTTTAGTGATTAGTAAAGTTATATTTAAATGAAGTGTACCCACAATTGGTTGGATGGAGAGTGGAAACCCGTTTTGGAAAACCATCCTCAGTGCACCCAAACCATATTCTAACCTTGATCTCCCCCGTCATCGGCAGTCCAGTCCACTTGGATATTAGCGCCTTAGACCATGTGGTCACAGAAGCGAGTCTTAGGGGTATTAGCACCCAGTATTGAGCATATAATAAAATCCTAATCTTCCTGATCACTCTAAGACAAAGTGACTTCGTACAGGTAAGGGTTCAAAGCTTCAAAGTATTAAAGATATGAATAATAGGGTGCAACCAGGCACAAATACTAGACCAGGGATGGGGAACATTTGGCCTTTGGGCCACATACAGCCTTTTGAGGTGTCTGGCGCAACCTTTTCGCAGATCTTATTAAATCAATGATGCCTCTTCATCGTTTAGAAACCATACATTCTACAAATTCGTATATTTTAATTAATTAAAACTAAAAATCATTATTTTTAAAGGATGATTTAAAAAATAACCGCTTTTATATATCTAGTTATCTATGAGTTCTGCACTATCATATTTCGGAAAAATTTACTGTAGATGCGAACTTATGAGGTATGGTATCCGTAAAGTGACACGTGGCCTTCCAATGTCAAAATGTTCCCCTTCCCCACCCCCTTCCCCCCAGTCTCACGTACTAGAACATTTCAAGTATATTGAAGTGGAGGAAGGAATAGTTATCTGAAAGGCCTTTTTCCTTACCATAAGTCTACTATACAGTAGGATTTTGTTAGGAAAATAACCTTTCAAACAGTAATTCCTACCAAAAACACAGTGAACTTACCATCTGTTATCTAACCAGGCTTCTTTATAACTTTATACCACTCGGCCACGGATACCATTCGACTGAGAACTCAAAAGTGATATCGTGACGTTCAATAAAGTGCTCATCTAAAATGTCACTCTTTTTTTGTATCACTGCGTCTTATTACCTACTCAGATTTCACGCATATTAATTACGCTATTGGTGTAGTATGAGTAAGGGGACATTTTAAAGATAACCTACCTGTATTTGCGTGGTAGGAGAGTGGGAAAACATTTAGAAAAAAGCCACCCTCAGTAAAATTGATCGAGATTAAAACCCCGATCTCCCCGTCTTCAGCAGGTCAGTCTAGCACGAGAGTGATGCTTTAGACCAGGGATGGCATATCAATGGCACGCGGGTCACTAAATGGCACGCGAACATGATTTGGATGGCATGCTGAAGTGTAAAAAAAATTACTTTGAATATTTTTTTTTTCCAATATATATATTTTTAAGTCAATAGACTAATATTTTGAAAGCCATGTCATTCAATGTCATGTCACAATGAGCTCTGTGAAATCAACGGTTAGAAATCATATTAGCTCCTAGGCTACTTAAGGCGATTGGCCCTTTCCATTTGACGGGGAAATGCAAAGCCATGGGAAAAATCGGCTATCTTCAAGAATTTTTATTGTTCTGCCAGTTTCTTTTCGGAAACCGTTTGTTCAAGAATAGAAGCATGTTGATTAAGTTATACTTTTTATACACACACCTCCTCTAAAACTTTAACAGTGAACAAATATCAATCATTTTGACATTTTTCAATAGAAAACTGCCGGCTTCATAACCAAAAATAAGAAAATGTAACATATAATAAACATTGATAAATTATCTTAGAAAGGGTGTTGAAAATATTGACATGAAAATTTCACTCGTTCTCGAGAAAACTGATATTTCCAAACGTATGACCTGTCCGGTAGCTAGCGCCATCTACGGTTTCCCTGATCCATTTGTTCTTGTTGGCGCGGAAGGATACTTTGGTCGGTTGTGAAGCCACACCATGCCGTTCACCCTCCTGCACTCGACAGAGCCAAGGGCCTTGTGTCCTGTGGGGGACAAGTTATGAACCGCTTCGGTGTCTGCATGCTCTAACGCGCTACTCTCCTAGTAGACTAGACTGCTTTTGACGGGGAGATGGAGGCTCGAATCTCATTCGGGTGTACTGAGGGTGGTTTTCCCAAAACTGTTTTCCACTCTTCTTTTAAGGAAATGCGGGTATACTTCCTCTAAATATAACCTTCCTAATCCCTAAAAACCATTAGCGTAATTAGTACATAAGCATACATATAACCCAAACGGTTAGTAAGATGGTGCGCTAGAAAAAACACGTTATGAACCGAACATAAATATCTTGGCTAGCAAAATATAACGTGTTTCAAATTAATATGAAAAAATATTATGTAAGTTTTTGATTTTTAATTATAGGCTATATAAATGTATTGTCTTTTTTTCAGTGAAGGTGTTACTGACAATGTTTTTAGAGTTATTGAAATTAATACCGTCTAAGACACTCACTTTAATAATGTAATGAATTTTTATTCTTCGACGTCTAGGAATTATTAAAATATTTCCAATTGTATATACTTTCAATTTAAAACTGACACTTGTCCATGGGAATCGAACCCTGTGCCTTTTCAGATTTCCAGGTGTCGGTTTTCAATTTAAAGAGTATGATATTTAGATGCAGATATAATTGTAACTAACAAATATAATATCGTAATTATTTAATCTACCATTTACAATTTGATTTGTGTTATATTTCTCCCGTTTCATAATATTTAACAAGTTTTGATTTTAGAATACTCATTAAAAAATGTTAATAAAATATGGTGCACTAGGCTAGCTCTAAATTCAGCTAGTCCTTAAATTTCAAACTGGCTGGAAAAGTTTCGCCATCCCTGCCTAAACCATGCGGCCAGTGAAGAAGGTGACCTCAACCTTACTGTGACTGTGATATAGCTTAGCCCCGGACATTTATTATAGGATTGGTGAAATTCAATAATGTATTTAATGCGAGAGTGGGATAAGGGGGTGATGTGTTATTAATTAGCATTAGCCTTTAAACAATTATGAATATTCAGTAGGTCTTGGAATCATTTTTAACATTTGTTTTTTATTTTTGTTAGGAAACCATTAAAACTCTCTGGATTACCAAACTTTTATTCTAAAAAAAAAGTTTGTGACAGTCAGTAAAATTTTCATTTTAATTTAAAATTTAAGAGAGTATTCATTGAACTTTTAATAATTTACCAGTAAAACTTTAATAAAACAAAAAAAAACTTCAGTTTTCTCTTGATTTGGGAGTGAAAGCAACTTGAGTTAAGGGCAATGTTTTTGTAGTTTTTGTATCAAAACTTTTTTTCCCCAAAACAAAACAAGTTTTGCTCCAATAGAAGCATAGAGTTTAATTTTCTTCACACAGTGATATCAACAATTGTTGAATATCTGTCATGAGCATAGCGGCAATAGATGAGAAACTTTTTAAATGAAGAATTTTTTTTTTAATTAAATTCCAGAACACCCTTGACAGATATTCAACAACTGTTGAGGTCCCCATGTGAAGAAATATAAACTTTATGTTTTTATTGGAAAAGAACAAAGAACAAAGAACTGCGAAATCACTTACCTTTTCTTGCATCCCCTACATTTCCACCGCAATCTAAGATTAATAACTTACTTGTAAGTACTTGCGTGTGCTGGTTCGTCAGCTCCAAGGTACAACATTATCTTCACAATAAACACTAGATTTATTTCAAGCACTAACCACGACGAAAAAAAAATCACATTAAAACCAATATCAGGGCCTTTAAAATCAAAACAAAACACTAGGTTGTAAAAATACTTCTTAGCTCATTAATACTTTCAAAAGAATCGGGTGACAATAAAAGGTAAGTAATAATTAAGTCGTTGTATTTAGAACAAAAAGCGTCTAAGTCAACTTTCTTCCTTGTCCAAATCACAAGTTTTTATAGCTTGATTTCTCTTACGTATGGATATTTCAAGCACGTTAGAAAAGTCATACATATATTTTTTGCCGCCAACATTAATAACATTTTAACATAATATTATTGACAATTTATAGGTATATGTAATATTCTTTATAAGTAAAACCCAGTGTAAATTCAAACACTTCGTGAGTTTTGTGTAAATAAACAGCTCAATACTTTTTTTTAGGTATGTCAAACACTTTTTATGAGATCAGGAACACTCCGTTTACCCTGAAAGTAGTATTTCATTGTCTGATTACACTGTGACTCTATCTTATAAGCTACTCCATAGTGGAAACGTGCAAGGTAAGCTTATTGCTACCTTTCAGAGTAAAGTTTACTTTACCTGATGTCATACTAGTGTCCATACATTCACCAATTAAAGTAGATTATATCTATAGTAGGATTCTGTCAAGTGGACCGCCTCGGTAAACTAGACATTGCCGCGCAGGCGTTCAGCTCTAACGCAATATTTAATTCTACGGTGAGTTATTTCAAAATATATTTCACGCCAGAATAAAGTCGAAAGAATCCAACAGGGCTATTTTTCCTTAACAGCCTTATAGTTTGGGTTTTATTAATAGAAAACATATGTGTAAAAATGTTACATTAGCTCTTTAACAACTTTTTAAGCATATTCGAGGAGCTATGAGGCTAGACTTGATGAAAAAAGGGCTCTAGATTTTGCTCTTCCTCTAACAAATATAGTAATTAATTGATAGGCTCACAACAAAAAATTGTAAGATATTTGAGAACTGGCAGCGAACCAGATAAGAAGTTTCGTAATTTTCTTTCCCCTCTTTCTTAATGACAGACAAAGGATGGTTGTAGGCGAAGGGCGAAAGGTAGTACAAGCTTAGACAGAATAAAGACGTAGTTCAAGGAAACTATACAGATCCTCGTAATTTAAGCCGCGTGGCCTGAAAACGATCGGGAAGGCCACCTTAATCAGGACCTTTAAAAGAATATTATATTGCGGTCAACAGTGAATACATTTTACTATATTATTGGTGTTATTGTATGGGTGTAGATAACATTTATAAAAATTGACAGATGAAGATCACAGGACTTGACGTATTAATCTATTATAGTAGTTCTAGTAACTTCTATAATTATCAAATAGGTTCCTTTCTACATAAATCCTACTATAGATAAGAGTAATATTAAAACTAGAGTATACGTTCCCCACTATTCATATAATCCGGTTGAAATTATTTTTAGAAATATAATTAAACTTAATATTTATTCACACTTTAACCTTTACACTCTGTTACAACGAAGTGATCCATTCCTTGGTGAGTAAAACAATGGCGGACATAAGAAGAGCACTAGAATAGAATAGCTGACAAAACTCTCTCCACGATGATTGATTTTAATTAGTCGAAACCTGAATGGCCTAATAAAATCAAATAATCGTAATAAAGCTACCATTCAATCGCAATAATAAAAAAAAAACATAGAATGAACGTAACCTTTGGAAATCATGGTTTGAGACTGCAGCCGAATCAATATCAAATGTAGGTCCGATACCTCGGCTCAGTGGTTAGCATGTCTGGCTACTGAGATAATGGTCCGGGGTTTAATTCCTGATAAGGGCGAAAAATTAATCGTTAATAAAATAAGGGTTTACACTTCCACAGTGATGAATCAACGGCTGAAAGGATTACTGTTGTGTCTGTTCCAAATTTAGGATAGTTTATAGGCCTAATTAGTAGGTTCAGAAGTGAGAGTTAAAAACCTTTATTATTAATAGTAATAATAATAATGTATGTATAGTACTCATTCCGAAGGTTGGTTGGGCCCTCAATAGCTAGGTCGTCAACTGTAAAGTCTGAAGAGGCGTACTAGGGAAATAAGGAGTGCGGTAGTTTCCCGTTGCTTTCCTCATTGAACCAAAAGGTTATATTGCACATAAGTCTGCCAAGTCCACAAACTGACCCTACAAGGGACACCTTCACTCCATCCATCACAAGAACTGGCTGTATATTGAATGTTATTACTAGTGTCGTTCATAAAACTCTACCACTTTCATAATTGTCAGAGCCATAAGGGAGACTGAGACAGGTCAATGAAAGTAACATCTTGCTCTAACCTGTACCAGAACTTATAGTGAATTGTAAACACTATATCTGACCAGATATGGAGCTGGGTTATTTAATAACAAATAAAGGAACATGAATATTTTTGTTGTTTAATACTTCCGTGCATATAATAATTACTCTTGTGGAAAAGGGATACAAAACGTAAAATTGTAAAGAAAATGTACCCACATTCACGTTGAGGGAGAGTGGGGAAATCAATTAGGTACAGCCCCTCTCAGTAGGCCTATAAACACTCGACGCCAGTAGTCCAGTCTAACATGAAAGTGACGCGTTAGAGAATACTATTACCGAGCAGTGTAAGGGGTATTATTGAATCATTGGGCGCAATAGACTAAAGGGTGTTTCGTTCTATCCACCATGTTGTCCCCTAGTCCTCCCTCCATTGAAGGTATTTCCAGATATAAATAATTGACAGTCTCCCGTCTTCCATTACTCTCATAGTGGAACTCACTATCGCCCCTGAATACCAAACCTTTTGGGAACTATGGAGTTGTGCGAGCAGGGGCCAGATTAAGATTTTATATGCCTCTGAATTACAAGTACTTTCTAAAGAGGAGAGGGAGAGAACCTTTCAGTGAAAAATTAAGTTTATTTTTTACAAGGCTAGTAACAATTTAAAATTAAAAAATCTTAATTTACGTAATTTCTTGGAAACAAATTTCTCCAAAGCAGCAATAAATGGTAAATTCTTGAAAACATAGTTTTCAATTACTATGAGAGCAGAATGCTAGGCCTCCACCGTGGTTCGGATTCCACGTTAAACTGTAGGTCCTCCATTTCATCTCACAATCACCCTAACATTACACATATAGCGTAAGTGCGTACAACCCGAACGGGTAGTAAGACTCGGTGCCAATAATAATAATAATTACTATGAGAGCAGGTCTATTTACGCTTTCTTATAAAATATGTATGACATCACAAACCGTAATAGAATATACCGGATTTATTTCGGTATCATCCACCAAACATAAATAAAAGTTCATATAAATATGGGTGTAAAAACGCTTGGTTTCTGAGGTAGGAATGTTATTGTTCAATTAATAAACAATACACTAGAAGAAGTAATGCAACCAAACAAGACAAGCTTAACAGAAACAAAACAAATACACAAGACGTAGAATTTTGTTGACAAAAATTTGTCAAAATGGTGTCCTCCTGCTTTTATGACTCCTTTGAGACTGCGTTTTACGCTTTGTCTCTTTGTTGCTAACATCCATTTGCGATGATAAGCTCTCTTAAAACCTAAACATCAACCACAGGAGTTGCGTCAACAATGGACTTTTAATGTCCCAGAGATAAAAATTCATTGAGTCCAAATCTGGTGATCAAGCAGAACATTCAATGAATCCTCCATGATCAATCCATCTTAGAATAACACCTTTAATAACTTTAAAACGAAGCGTTTATAGACCTTTGGTTATATAAACTGTTCCTAATGTTTGGTCGATGGGAATACGCCCCAAGAATATTTGACGCCAATTAATATACACCCTGCATATATGTATACAGACAGTACAATGTTTCTTTGTTCAGTACAAATATATAATTATTATTGATGTTTGATGTTCTGTCTTATGACAGGTCCATTCCTTTTGTCAGTGAACTCTTAGACCGCCAATGTGCCTTATCCTCTGCCTCTTACTACAGATCCTAGAATGTTCTTCTTTCCTTCAAGTCATCCGATATTTGAATCCTCTTCCTTCCTAAGTTCCTCTTACCTTCAACCTTTCTTTCTATGACGTGCAGAAGACAATTCTTTATAAGGATGTGTCTGATACAGTTTGCTTTGTACTGAAGAATCACATCAAATATGGTTATTTTCACACCCACTCTTCTTAGGACCTCTTCATCTGTCTGTCTGTCCACCAAATATTCTCAAGTCTTCTCCAGCACCACATTTCAAAGCTCTCCAAACTATAGGCCTACCTATAGAGTCAGCATTAAATAACTTTTTACTTAATCTCTATAGGCCCCTGGGCTGTAGCCCATAAAAACCCATGTCTTAATCCGGCCCTGCGAACTATATCAAGGCAGCCTTTCACCAATCGAGTGCTATTACCGACTAAATCATCGACCATGACTGATCAATTTCCTCCGTTGATGTGAGTCACTTCACTGTGTAGGTTTCTGATGACACGTTTTAAAATAGTCGCAGTTCACTAATGATCAAACAATCTCTGTTGTGACGACAGAATCTATTGATTTAATAATTAACAAAGTTTCAAATCTACGTCACATAACAATAGCCATAGTTAAACTCATACCAGGAAACCGTTGAAGATGTACAGCCCAATTTTTTAATAGAAATAATCTTATCTAACAATTCCCAGATCTATTTTTACGTATTCATGAGTCAAGTCATGAGATTTGCAGGTGTGACTTTTGATTTACAAAAATCAATACCATTAGATTAACACTGACAATGTAATTAAATATTATCAATGTTGACAGAAAAAAAGTTTGTGTTTTCCTCTAAAAGATTATTCCTACAAAAATCCTACTATACATAAGATTTGGTATACATAGTCACACTTCCACTGAAAGAAACTTTTAGGAGACATAAGAAAAACTAATGTTGATCTGCCAATGTGAGAACAAAAAAAGTTCTTAAATTAGTTTTTTATCTAATTTTTTTATCTCTGCCAATATTTACATATGCCGTAAATCTGTCAAAACTGGAAATATAGGTCAAAATATGTAGGCCCCTAACTCCAAACCACACGGATTGACGTATTATAGGAAGAAAGTATATTTAGTAACTTTTCTAATGATCTAATAGTGTTCTTCCTAAGACAATTCGACTATATATTGCACCAGTATTGTCTGACACTTAAATGTATCAAGTTACAACGTAAAGGACTAGTTGTCATAAATAAGGAAACCCAACATACTTTATAATTATTATTGTCGTATTTTTAAAAACATTTGATTACACTTTGTCACTATGTGTTTATTTTTAAATTTTATAGTTGATCTAATTTCTAATTTCAAATTTCAACACACATATCATATGTGTGCAGCATTGATGTTATACTTAATTTTATTACTTATTGTGTCACATTTCAACACACTAGGTATGAGTATTTTTTTATCATTAATACAATAATTAAAAGTTGCGGAAATCTCAATATTTGCATTTCAAGACAAATATTACTAAATTTTATTTTTCAATAAATATTGGCTAGCAAATATTGCACTTGGAACAGCATTAAAATATTTGTGATCATCAATTTCATGAGTTTTTTCTTATAGTGCACTTGTTTTATGTAAGAGATGACTGCCGCACAAATATACACATTCTTGATTATAGCGTATGAACTCTTGCATGTCTTTCCTCGGCATTTCACCAGAATATGCCTCCCAAGGATTCTTCTCTTGATAGCCCGTCTAACTACACTGATAACATCTAGCTTAGGTAGGTAATACAGCTCGAACCACACGTCTTATGAGTTCGTCTAACTACACTGATAACACCTAACTTAGGTAGGTAATACAGCTCGAACCAGACGTCTTAAGAGTTCGTCTAACTACACTGATAACACCTAACTTAGGTAGGTAATACAGCTCGAACCACACGTCTTAAGAGTTCGTCTAACTACACTGATAACATCTAACTTAGGTAGGTAATACAGCTCGAACCA
>CABFVX010000574.1:148508-163940 GCA_902151425.1 Timema shepardi
CTCCCAGTCAAAAGCTATGGAGTGCAACGCACCATTCCGCCACTGGTGCGGCTAATCTGATTTTAAAACACTTCAGTACATTAAAAATATTTGTTGTAAGTTTTTTCGAGGAGCAGAGATGTACCAAGTGTCTTTGACAGAGACATCTTCTCTAATGAACTAGGGTCTGCTAATTACGCGCTCGCTCGCTCGCCAGTGTGGCCACCCAGTCGCTTGCGCGCTCGCTCGCACGCTTGTCAGTCTGGCCGAACCCTACTCCACTGATAACACCAAACTTAGGTAAGTAATACAGCTCGAACCACACGTCTTAAGAGTCCGTTTAACTCCACTGATAACACCAAACTTAGGTAAGTAATATAGCTTAAACCAGACGTCTTAATAATAATTACATTATGATTTAATACACAAAGTTATTTTTATGTTTATTATTATTATTATTATTCATTACAAAGTAGTGTACATTGTAAAAACATCGTTCTATATTATTGTCTTGTTCCCAAAATATGAATAATTGTTCTCCTTGTGTTATTTTACATAGTGTGCCTTTCTACATCACCCCCTAGTCTGTTGAGAGTAGGACACAGGTAAGAAAGGGGTATTTTGAGAGTCAATTTCCATAATTTGATTTTAGAGTCGCTAACTTAAGTCCAGGGGTCGAGCTTTTAAGGGTTTTACTAGTATTATTGCTTACCGACTGACTAACAGGGCAAATATTAATGGGAGAATAGTGGTGTTCAACAGCAGTGGCAGCTATGGAGAGAGATTTGGGGGAATTGTTTATAAATGGGATATTATTATGTTTATATTTATGTATATGTTAGGGGTGTCTTTTAATCCACGTGATCTCGTAATACCTTCGCCTTCATGGTAGTATTTCTAACCTATACTTCTATAAGTAGATCATAAAATCAATATTGACAACCAAGATCGTCTCGGGCACTGTGATAAACCTTCT
Source organism: Timema shepardi (assembly GCA_902151425.1). Lineage (NCBI taxonomy): Eukaryota > Metazoa > Arthropoda > Insecta > Phasmatodea > Timematidae > Timema > Timema shepardi. The sequence continues at coordinate 149,464 of CABFVX010000574.1, forward strand.
TACAGGCAGAGACTCTTACTATCAAATGTTTGAACCTTTAATATAACTATTTGACGATGTGGATAGTATTGTTCAGGTGTGACAAAGCTTAGAAATAATTCAAAATCACTTGTATCTGACCTTTCTTTGAACAAGAAGAACAATTAAAATAATATATGTGCTATCAGATAGATTTAATTGTAGAGAGCTTAATTTTTGGAGCCAGCGTTTGGGAAAAAATTGCCAGTTTTTATAACTTATAATGTCTCATTTAATCAAATGTATTGTTAATAATTTTTATTGTTTGGTTGATATAATCAATGCTCATAAAATAGATTTGTGATTAAATATATTTAAATAATAAAATAAGTTATTTTCACCGATGTTAAATTAATTCTTATGGTTTCTTAAAATTGATGCTGAAATTAATTTTACATATTGAGGCTTTATCTAATGAACCATAGGAGCCTTTATGATGTAGTTCTAAATATTGCCACTAGGGTATCCACCAGGTTTACTGGTTGTCGCTAAAGAGGTCTCTTCTAAATAGTACTAAACCAAGGTAATAGGTAGAGCTGTGTGTCTTGGAAGCCTTCTACGGCTGTTGGCAGTCAAGGATTAGGGATGTTCGATTCATGGGCTTTGAATCGATTCTCTGGATCGATCTAGATCAAGAAAGGTAGTATCGATTCAGGCAAAAAATCGAGTGCATTGAATCGATTTTCTAAATATCGATCTAACGATTCATGTAAATAATGTTTGCTCTACACTAACCAAAAGAGGCGCACCTAGAAATTTACACAGAGTGGAGGAGTGGGGAGAGCAAAAATGTATTGAGGGAAGGCGTGTGGGAGGCGTCAAAATTGTATCGAGGGGAGGGGGGAAGTGTCAAAATGTATCGAGGGGAGGGAGAAGTGTCAAAATGTACCGAGGGTGGGGGTGGCGTCAAGATGTATTGAGTGGAGGGGCGGGGAAGTGTCAAAATGTACTGAGGGTGGGGGTGGCGTCAAAATGTATTAGGGGGAGGGGGCAGCAAAAATGTATGACTTATTAAATGCCTCTGGAAGATATTTAAATTATTTTTGTGGTAACCACAAAGGGCAGTGATTTAAATAATGTGTGTGGCCTTACATACAATGNACTCAAACTAAACACACTTGTTTGCATCCGTCTTGAGGAAACCTCACAACTTTTTGTTGGAGGGTGTGCCTCAAAACTTGGGAATCACTAGCTTGGTGGAAGTGTAGATTGTAGGTGTAAGCATTCTATAACTACAAAAACCCTTGGGGAAAATGAGGTTTTTACGAAATACTTTCAAACTATTGACTTTTTGGCCAACACCTCATCATAAATACATCACAGAATAAAAACGTGATGTGATCATTTACAGAACCTAGACGTGAAAAGAGCAGATCAGTTGATTATTCTCTTCACTTTACTAAATAAAGACAAATAATAACTAATTAGTAGCCCAAGATTGAAAGACTTGGTTTCGAAATTTTCCTAGTACTAATAGTCAACAAAACATTTCCTAAGGCCAACAACAAAATTAAATTTTCCTTAATTGATTTGAAATTTTTATTCGATTCGATCTTTCGATTCGATCTTTTAGAAATCGCTAGAAAAAGAATCGATACGTGAATCAGATCAAGGCCTTTGAATCGATTCAAAAAATCGATTAATCGAGGGGAAAGAATCGATTTTCCAAAAGATCGATCCAAGATCGAACATCCCTATCAAGGATACTACAGTAGTCCCATGGCTTCTTTGGTGCTGACTGACAGCTCACAGCTGACTTCTGACAGTCAACATTTTAGGTATATACCTAAATTTTGACTGTCAGAAGTGACAGCTGCTAAACACACGTTTTTTCAGATCATATGGTTCGGCGTAGGGATACATAATTTGGTCTGGTAGCTTTTCAAAGCTGTCAGTCAACACCAAAGAAGCCATGGGGCTTTTTTGACGCCGAGATCATCGGGTTTAGAATGCATTTTATTCTCATCGCAACTCAATGGCCGTTCGGTTGTAAACATTTATGAACTACTAAGCTAATTTGCTCTGAACAGACTAAACATGAATCCTGGTTCAAATTCCTTTACTTGCACTCTTGCCCATTTTTGGAACTTCGGGATCTTCAATGGGGGTAGAAAGACAAATAATTAGTTTACTATCTGAGTTTATTTTATTTGGTAGCTATGTCTACACACATTGACCGTGCAATTTTCTCGATATCTAATTTAGTCCTATTACACAAATAGGTGTTTTAAAATCCATTCTTTTTAAATAAATAACAATGAAAACCCAAGCAAAATTAACAATTGTTATCAAATTACCTTCAATATTATTGTTATTGATAATTATTATAATGTATAAATAGTTAATTTTTGTTTAAAATAAAATGTATTGATCACAAGCATGATTTTATGAAACAAAGTTCCAAAGCCAAAGTCCCATCTACGGTGTAAGTGACAGCTAAAAAAATGGCACCAGTTATATAACGTTCATGTAGTCCATTCGCCAATTCATCAAATCTGCAAGACAATGTGTTGATCTGCTATCAATTTTGACTGTAAAAACTTTCACGACAAACAATTTAATTTTTGTTAATGTTTTTTTTTAAACGTGTTTACATCTTCTGCTAGGATACAGTTACTACCACTCCGACGGTGAATGGACTCTATATAATTATAATACTCGCTTTGCTCGTTGGGGGCTACGCCCCCAAACCCACAGCGAGTTTTCTTTGCAAGTGGGTGTAAACTAATGTAATTCCAGAGCCGTTTTTTGATAGGTCTTACCGTTTAGCCACAAGAGTCCTCCAAAGAAAGGTCCGCACCGACTTTAAAGTTGCTCCGACATTTTGAATTTTTTTTTTCGGAGGCTAAAAATTTAAAATTTTAATTTTTTGAAATTTTGCGGTAGGTTACGGGTTAGAAGCTAAAAGTTTGTTAAATTCCAAGCTTCTAGCTTATCTGGAAGTGGGTAAACATTAATGTCAGTGAGGGAGTCAGCCATGTGGCTTTATAGTAATAATAATAATAATAATAATAATTATAATAATAATAATAATAATAATAATAATTATAATAATAATTATTATAATAATAATAATAATAATAATAATAATAATAATAAACTTGTTGTTGCTAAGCCACCGGCGGGTCACAGAGTGACGTCACTCAGAGCCTGGTTGAAAGGGAGAAAACTGTCTGCTGGCTTTGAGGGAGCGAGCGAGTCATTCTATTAACCTTGCTCGGGTTACTAATCTTATTTTGTGTATGACTATGACGTAACATAAAATTATCAAAAAGCAAGTTATATAATATCGCTTAGCATTTTTATAATACATATATTATAAAAGAAATCCCACACACTTACACCACTCCTTGGTATTACATCTGGTTGTTAGTTTTTCTGCAATTTTCAAAAAATAAATAATCGTGTAAAATAAATATTTCATTGTGAGTAACTACTGTTTTATCTTGTTATTTATTTTATTTTAGAAACATGGAAGTTTAATGCGTTAATTTGATTAAAATATAAGTTTACTAGTACCATAATCATAATCACGCCGTTTGTCTTGAAGATCAACTGTTTATTCTATAATGATAACTGTAGGCCTACTTTTTAGAAGCTTTGCTTTGGTTGGCAGACCACCACCGAAAAATATAGTATTTACATTTAAATACTTTGCTCGTCATTTTTCACAGATGCCTGAAATAAAAGAAGTTTCTAGCAACCGCTGCTTTGGAGGTTATCAGAAGGTATTTTCACATGAAAGGTGAGGCATAACTGCATACATATAGTTTAATTTTGAATGCTGGTTTAGCAATAAAAAAGTTGGGGTGTAATATCACACAATTTCTCTTTTGAAATAAATATGTTCTCAAAAATAATACTAGGCCCCCTACCAAACAACATTATTAACTACATTTGACACATTAAAGAGAAATACATTAAAATATAAACAAAAAGTCAAAATTGAGAAAATAACAACTCTACTCACCAATTTCACCGAGTATCATTTAGTCATATTCCTTGGCATTTTTGGAAACCCTCTAACCAGCATAAATAAATATGTGCCTTGGTCAAAAACTTTTATTAAGATTCTACTCACTTCACTGGCTGCATAGCCTAAGGCGTCACTCTCCTAATAGACTAGATCAGAGGTCCCCAAGATGTGTGTTGCGACGCCCTGAGGTGTCGTGGCCATAAAGAAAATAAAACAGTATAATTTATGGTGAAATGCTACATGCACATTTTCAATACGTGTACTTGTACATATTTTAAAGAAATGAATAGATCACACAAGAAAACACATATTTTTCCTCGTGAAAGCACTCCCTTCATATGAGTTACACAGATTCTATGCTCCTTGAAAATTTTGTGTGACGTGCACACTTTCTCCCCTAAAATCTGAAAATAGACAAGGATTTTTGTTTTTTTTAAGTCATTGGGTAAGGGGGTGTTGCACAGAAAATCCGATACGTGAAGGGCGGTGTGCTCTCTAAAAATTTGGGAACCCCTAAGTGATATATCTTATTCAATAATTACACTTTATTTAAAAAATGGTTTATACAGTATGTTATGAATTACAAACAAACCTAACCTAACTTAGCCTTCTATGTCTGAGATAAACTAAATGTTAGTAAGGTATAAACATAAGAGTCCAGTTATTTTTATGCAAAGTTGTCACACTGTACATTGTTGAAAGAAGCGGTAACCAACATGTCTTGAATATGGTAAAGTTATTTTAATCGGATCAAAAATTAATAAGGTAGATTATTTTATAAGAAAAGTGATTTTTTTTATGTGTCAAATGTAATTTCCATTGTGGGAGTGTTAGTTTTGTGAAAATATTTTTGAAATATAAAATTGTTTGTGTATTAGACCTCACATTTTTGCTAAATATAGTAGTCTAGAATCTGTGCCCAATCAACAATTCAGGGCCTATGTTTGTCACTAGCTTGTGTTTAGATTGTTTACTAATAATGCATTATTTTAAGTTTGCACATGATTTATTTATCATGCCATTTGCCACTCTAGTACCGAGCTCGGTTGCACCATGAACTTCTCCGTGTACCTCCCGTCCCAATCAGAGGAGAGTAAAGTACCGGTCATCTATTGGTTGTCTGGGCTCACCTGCACAGAGCAAAACTTTATCCATAAGGCGGGGGCTCAGCGCTACGCTGCAGAGCATGGAGTTGTTATTGTAGGACCAGATACAAGCCCAAGTGAGTTGAGCCTACCTTCATTTCCAAAATAAGTTATTGGGTGTACATAATTAGTTTGATCACCACTTTACGTTTTAAAAAGAAAGTTGAGTTTGCTGCTTATAAATCTAATTTTTATTTTGAGCCCAACGGAAAATAAAACCAAAAAGTTCTAAACTATATTGTCGGTAATGCTTTTTAGAACTATGAAATAATATTTATAATAGGCTGAATACTGCGTGACTTACAGTTACTGAAACCCTTTCTGAGGGTGATTTAATTTCTGTAGTTCAATAGTTCAAGCCTGTAAATACATCTAAAATTACTGATAACTGATGACACATTGCAGTGCATTTCACAAGTGGACAACTACACATAGAGTTTAACTAAATATTTAATTAAACATGAGAATTTAAGACAATATTGTTTCATTTGATTATTTACAAGCTTTCCTTGTATGCACTAAAGACATACAAGATAAACTTGTCAATTGAGTTACACTCTAACATCACAGAATGTTTATCTAACCAAACAAGCTTGTAAAAGGGTCTTTGGATGTGATACGCACCGACCTCTTGAAAACCGACGTTACCGCCCTCTCTCTGCCTAAATATAATTTGGATAGAACACTAATCAAAGTAGCATACATTTTATATAAGTTCCAAATGTCTAAAATTACAATAAATGACCAGAAAATTGAAAAAGTAAATAAATAAATGATTAAATCAAGGCAGGTATATTTCTATTCCCACCACGTCTTACTACCCATCATTATTTGGGTTGGGATGAAGGTAGAATTTTTGAGGAAATATTTGTGGGGAGTGAGAGTAAATAAACCATTCAGGAGAAACCACCCTTATTACATACATAATTATGACCAAAATTGAAACTCCAGCTCCGTATCACTGTATTGCGAGAGTTTCGCCTTAGATCAATGTTTCTCAAATTGTGGTACTGTTTGCAAAGGATTTCATGAAGTAAGGGACATACCATTGAGTCTTATTAATCATATTTTTTTGTATATATAAGTTTAATAATGAGTACACCTTAGCTCAGTCGGTATCTTGTCTGCCTACTAAACTAAGGGTATCGGGTTCGATTCCCAGCATGGCCAAAAATGTATTATTGATGAAAATATGATTTTACTCTTTCACATTGATAAATTGATGGCTGGGGGCTGGATGTTGGGCTTGTTCTAGTCTTAGGTTAGATTATAATGCATATGAAGCTACGACAGGCCTATCCAACCGATAGTGGAAAAATATATGGCTTGGATAAAAAAAAACTGACCCAGGCCACAGGTTGAAAACAGCGATGGATGTAACTAAATAATACTGAGTCTGATTAACAAATTAATGGCGTGATGACAACCGTTTCTACTTAACAAAATATTATGTATTTGTGTCCTTTATTTAAAAAATAGCTAGAATGGTTGTGCTGGTTAGGGTATGCTAGTCCCCAAAAGGGATACATGACTGACAATTTTGTAAAAAAAAAAAATTAGACCATGTGACTGTTGAAGTGAGTGAGGATATATGGACAACAAGATTAACACAATGGTACCAGTGAGTAAATATTGTGTTCTTTTATTGTAACTATATTAGTAATGATACAAAATACTATACGCCAGGAAATGTTAACATCCCTGGTGAGGATGATAGCTGGGACTTTGGGTCTGGCGCCGGTTTCTATGTGGATGCAACCGAGGCGCCCTGGAAGAAAAACTACCGCATGTATTCTTACGTCGCCAAGGAACTTCCCGAGATAATCAACTCAAACTTCCCAGTCCTTCCAGACGCTCAGTCTATCATGGGCCACAGGTCAGTCTTAGATAAGAGTTATATTTGAAGTTTTTAAATAAATAACTCTAAAATATATAGTTTATGTATATTAGCTCTCACGTTAGGATTTCATTGAATAAACGTGTACATAACGTAATGGTTCTCGTCGTGTTTTTAACTGAAGAAATATGACATTCACTTAACACAAGCGTTATCTATGTTATGGGAAGTGCAACATGTGTTTCTGCCATTCAATCATGTGGGCAACAATAACACGACTATTTAGTACTTGATTTGTTTGTTTATAGTGTGCATATACCTCCTTTGGTATCGTTTTCATCAAAATGTTGTGGCTTCTTCTGACACTTTATTTTGTAGATCTAAAGTACTTGGTGCTTAATCAGGTAACTGCTCGAGTCCCATTTTAGTGGACAGTTGGTTTTCAAACAGTTCAAATTCATTTGTAGTGTTTTGACCGAGCTTTTATTATGGGTGAATCTTGATCACAGACTATTTATGTTTATGTTACCTAAACATAAAGTTGATTGGTTAAGGCTGCTAAATCTGTGTTTTAATGTAAAATATTTTTTATAACTATGCAGTAAAGTTGGATTGAATCCACTATTTTACGAATCCAAACTAGAATTATGGAAAAAAATAATATGAACCTGATAGGAAATATAAATATAATAGAATAATATAAAATACGAATGTTAACATTATTTTTGGTAATCCATTCTTTATAACATTCATTAAAGTGTTAAATTACTGGTATGGGTTCTGGTTGTTAAGTTCATCTTATAATTGGCTTTAAAACAAATTTCACTCAATTGAAAAAAAAAACCATTCTAATCTGAAATTTTCTCGAATCCTTGAATATCCTTAAGGATTCAAGGGTCCCATCCCTACTAATAAGTGTTCTTTTTACTGCATTGTTAGTGTCATTACAAGCTATTAACCCTTTAAGCTATATTATAGTTAGAGATGGGACTTTCAAATACTCAAATCCCTCCAATCCTACAGTATTCGAGAGATTCGAGATTCGTAAAAATCTTTAAAAAGCATCTCGAATACAACCTATTGTTAAGACCATGGTGTGAAATAACAATTTTAAGAAATTGGCAAAAGGAATTATTATAAAAAAAGTATTTTAGAGAATACCTAACAAAATAAAAACAGACAAAATTGTATTAATGTATTAGATTTACTTAAAAAAAAGTGTTTTCTTTGTTGTTTATGATTTAATAGACCTGACAAACAAAATATCATTTGTTAAGAGGCCATAAACAACTTTGTTTTTTGATTAAAATTTAAATATCTTCACTTTAAATAAAATTGTACATTTTTAAAGATTCGAGATTTGAATTTGGATTAAAGATTTGAAAGAAGATTTAAGATTCAGATTTTAGAAATATATGATTTGACCCATATATAGTTATAACACAGTGCAAGTATATTAAAATTTTAAGAGTTTCAAGTAACGGCACCAGTTTACCCTTGGAAAAAGATTGTAAACCACATTTTGGAAAAAAAAAAAGCATCCCTTTTGAAGTTGTTCTGGACTTTATCCCACTTATTAGCTAAGCGTAATTTAAATTATTGACTCCTTGTTCGTTATTTTTAGTTGGTGATATATGAATCGAGCAATTTTTTGTCATAATGGGTTTTCCACATCTTAATGCTTTTTTTTTTAGCAGCGTGTTTTACTACCCGTTTGGATTACATGCTTTTGTACTAATTACACTAATTGTTAGAGATCAAGAAGGTTTAATTTAGAGGACATGTACCCACATTTGAGTATAGGGAGAGTGGAAACCCATTTAGGGAGAAAAAAAACTCAGTGCACTCGACCGAGATTGAACCTTGATCTTGTCTTCGGCAATATAGTCTAACTCAAACGTAGCATGTTGGACTATGCGGCTACCGAAGTGGGTAACACAAATTTAAGGACACTGAATGAGAATGGTGAATATTTAGAAAATTCACTCCACATTTATCCTAAGAAAGTGTGCAAAACTAAATTTTTTATTTTAAAAGGTCTTATCTTACATAAAAGCTACTGTATCTAATATCACTTATTCATGTATCAAGTCACGTAAACAACAATTGTCACTTTTTATATATATTATCAATGTTAACCGCAAAAAATATATTTGTATTTTTAGAAGGTTATTCTTACCAAAATCTTAGGCCAACTATATAAATAGAGAGAGAAAATTCCATTTTAGAACCATCAGCTGGGATTGAACCATAGCCTCCAATATAAGAGTCAGGAGTACAGGCATACCCCTTCATCAACGCTCCCCGTTCAAACCGTTTCTGTACAACTGCTTTTTGAGTAAAATAATTTTAAAATGTTGCCACTGATTAACATATTTATTTAAATAAGTTGTAAGAGCTTGGATAGTAAACAAACAAATTGGTGTAAAGTGTTTTGCATGGAATATAATATTATTATTATTCATAATAGCATGGGTGGTCATGGAGCACTGATATTGGCGCTGAAGAATCCCGGAAAATACCGCAGTGTGTCTGCGTTTGCTCCCATCTGCAACCCGACCCAGTCTCCTTGGGGCAAGAAGGCTCTGGGTGGCTACCTGGGTGCTGACAAGACTGTCGAATGGAACAATTGGGATGCTTCGGTGCTCGCCAAAAAATACAATGGCCCACCTCTAGATATCCTCATTGACCAGGTACAACCGAGTTTGAAATTTTAGAAAGATTAAAGTTGAAAATCTTTGGCTATTTTTTATTATTGATTCCATTATTGCATCTTACTTGTTATAGTATTAGAGTTATAAAACACTATGGCTTTTTTTTACATTGTATTCAAATATGAACATTGAGACAATCTTGAATTTGCATGAACACTAGACACTCTAATATAACTTGTGACTAAATTTTCGAATTTGTTGCTATAATGCATTTATAACATTTACATTCAATTACATAGTCTGGTTATTAATTTTTTCCTAAAATTATGTTGGTGCTAAACCACCAACCATTAAGCAGTATTAAAGCTCTAAAAAAAAATCCCTTTTAAAATTTGGGAAATAATATTAAAAATCTGTGATTTCCTTATGGAATTGAGGGTTTCATCCCTTAAAAATACTCTTTGGGAAACAGCTCGATTTTTTTTTCTTAACACACAATTTTACTACCTGTTTGGGTTATAAGCCTATATATTAATTACTCAGATGTGTTAGGGATTAGGAAGGTTCAATTTAGAGGAGAGTAGGAAACAATTTTGTAAAAAAAACTCATTACACCTGACTGGGATTCAAACTTCGATCCCCCTGTCATTGGCAGCCTAGTGTAAGATGAGAGTGACACCTTAGACCATGCAGTCACCGAAGCATGTTTGAATACAGTTGATGATGAGGATATGATTAGTTTGGATAAACACCCTGTTACTGCTTTCATCAAAAGCTGGGTGGGTCCTTCCAAATCATCAAATTCTTAAAGATATTCAAGAATTCAAAATATTTCAGATTTTATTAGCCCAATATAATTATAGGACAAACCAGACTATGGACAGTTAATTTACCGCTTAATGCAAGCAAAATCATAAGTGAAGGGGAAAATACAACCATTTGGAAATAAACATGTTTTCTAAGATCCGAATTCAGAATTTATAAAATAAACATTCAGTTTTGTTCCCCCCTCTGCTATCAACACCGAGTAATGTCCCAAGAATATAAAGTTAGAAAACATTAGTAAAACTCTTGCAGCACTAATTTTAGTTTTTGCAACTTTTAATAAATTCATGTCCCCCAGTTCACAACTGACCTTAGAATATTAAAAAGGAATCACCGTGACATACACAAGAAATTAAAGTAGTTTGTCAAGTTTCCCTTGAATTTCATTTGCATTATTTAATTGCCAGCAATAGCGTTTCATTGATATTCCATGAAAGTTGTTCGAGAATCAAACTGTGGACAAATGTTCTGTACAGCCAAAAATACAACCCTAGGAGTTTTTCAGTTTAGTAAAATGCCTCCATCTCCCTCTCTATCCTCCACCATTCTTCTACTCTCACTTGCTATTTGCTTTATTCTTCTTTGGATCCTTTCCATCTCCATCCTCATTACATGTCCATATCATCTCAGTCTTTCTTCCTGTACTATCTCATGCACTCCCTGTAGCCCCACTTGTTCCCAGAACGAAGCTACCCAGGAATTATGTACTACGCGTTTCTGTTATCTAAGCAGACATTTACCCATAGAATAGAATATTATGATTTCGGTTTAATGATACATCATAACAAAAAGTTGTTGGTATCATAAGCACTGAAAAATTGAATTTGCACCAATATGAACCTGCCAAATTCAAACTGTGAAGAAGGTACTCTAAGATTCTTTGTCTCTCAGGCCGGCAACTTCCCCTGGTCAGCTTAGTGACCCTCCCCCACAGAGTAAGGAAAAAAAATTAACTGTCATTTCCTCGCTCTTTAAATACTAACAACAAAATGTGGCTTTCAAGCTATTTAGATTATTACAGACCCTAGTATAAATCTTTTTACTAAACCAATATTTGATTTGTTTTTATCAAAAAAAAAGTATTGTATGAGTTTCGATAGAATGGTCGGTCGGGGGATTGGGTGGTGATGATCAATTTTCTCAAGAGTCAACCATTACCTCTTTGTCCAATGGCAGCAATGTAAAGTGTGAATTGTGTTCTTCTTTTCATTGTAAAAGCCATATTGTGTTCGTCCCTTTTAGATGTTTCTATCCATCTTTCCTATACCCTCCTCCGAATATAGTACAATTACCTCATACAACCAAAATAGATTTCCCTTATAGAGACGAATATAGGCAGAAATTGTTGTAAAGCGTAACACAGCCTCTTATATCTTTAAAATGTATATAAAATCATAACATATTTACACTATCATATATAAAGTGCGCAAATAAAAACTATCAAATGATCATTTGATAGTTTTCATTAGAGGTGTATCAATTTAGTAAAACCGATTACCGATTGTTTAAAATAATTGTTCATTCTACGATTATTTACAACAATTCCAATTATCGATTATTTGTTAATAACTATTGGGAAATATGCTTAAGATAATGAAAAAAGTTAGTGTAATTAATACAAAAAGATTTTATTTAAAATCAACAGTTAAAAGCTTTGATAATGTTAATTTTTGATTAATATTTGCATAACCGGTGAAAGTTAGAACTAGATTGTTAGTTTTATCATTGATATGAATTTATATTTCTTTATTTGGCTATGTAATCTTTGCATGGGCCACAACCCAGATCTAGTATGTATGCGTGTTGTTTTTTTGTTGCGATTTTGATCACTAAACTCTTACCTAGAAAATTTTCTTTAAATTTTACTTAGAAACACCCTGATTAATCAGCATAATAATTGTCCGATAACGATTCATCGGTACACCCCTTGTTTTCATTAATCAATAATCGATAGTATCCATCATTACTTTAAAAAATACTGAATCACCACCATAAAATGGCTGCCAAAGCCGTTCAGTGTGCGCGTCATTCCAAAAAATGACCTAAGAGAGAGAAAAGCACCGAACATAGTGAACATGCATATAGTTGAAAGCTGCTGTATTTGGTGAACACCATAAAGCAGAGCCCTACTGTATATCCCATATAAATCTCTCGGTGGTTATCATGTTTTTGCGCTAACCCCTTTAATTCTTTTCACAATATGCAGTTTTAACTATGTGACATCTTAGGGTGTGATAATGGGCCTCACTAAGGTTTCATAGAGGGTGTTACAGTAGAAAATGTGGCCTATTTTTCAGGTCAATGTTGTAATTATAGTATCTCAGTGAAATCAGTCGAGCAAAGTAACTAGTAAACCCCTTCTCTTTTTTAGGGCAAAGCTGACGAGTTCTACACTGCCAAGCAACTGTTGCCAGAGAACCTGGTGGCAGCCTGTAAAGACGCCCAAGTGCCCATAGTACTACATCTGAGAAAGGGTTACGACCATAGCTACTACTTCATTGCCACTTTCATAGGAGAGCACATCGCCCACCATGTAAAACATCTCAAGGCATGAACACGTCACATTGGCGGCCTTTATATGTCTGCAATTTACCCAGCCAAGTCGGGGTGAATGGACAATCTCGCTGGCAAGCTGGGCTTTGTCTCATATGGTGCATCATCAATAAAAATTGAACCAACATCCATCTAGGGATAGAGGGGGAGAAAATACTGTGAAAGTCAAGAGTTGTGAGTTCTTTTTCTACTGTGCAGTTTATTTAACCCACATGTTTTCCCTTTCTCTAGAGTCTAGACAATCTATATGATTTTTCCTATGTTTTTGTTATTGTATTACTAAACAAATAAACTATACACAAGAGTCTACTCAGTGTTTTTACAATAAATATACAATGATTATTGCACCCTGTCCAATTCAAACAGTTTTGTAACTCTGATTATTTACATGGTATGCAGGGCAGTAAGTAGGTATCAGCCAATGAGGTGAGAAGTGGTCTAACAATCTATTATCGATCATAATTCAAGGATATGCTGGAGAAAGGAAAATAGAGTCTGCTCCTTACCAAGGACTTGAGGTATTGCAAACGCTTAGCACTTTGATCCACCATAGTTCTGTTGAGTGTTTTCCCACACTCTAACCAAACTAATGCAGATACACTTCCTTTCATTTGTTTAGATGGCCATCGGCTTTAGACAACCGATCGATCCCTTTCACATAAATATTTGTAGAATGTAGACGAATGTTAACAATCAATCACAAACTTTTTCAATGTATTTCTTGTTCTAAAATTTCTTTGTCTTTTGCAGAACTGTTCTTTCTTTTCAATATAAGTCCACTTTAATCTGTTTCTTCTTTTCAAGAACTTATTTCCTTATTCCTCTTAGCATGAATCTTTGAAATGGCCATATTTGGGATTCAAAGAATAAACCTACTTTTTTAAATAAGGCAGTATTGACATTGCTATAAGACCTTTTGAGTTCTTTACCCAGCTAATAGAACAAAACTTTATTGGTAAAAGAGATGATCTGTTATTCTTTGATACGTCTGCACATCTTAATGGAAACTCATGTAAATAATATATTTAGCGCAAACATTGGTTTGGTTAGTAGCCCAACTAGAGTTTGCATGTGCAGTTTAGTAAGTACCACGTGTAAAGAACAAGTTCTGAATTGCAGCTACTCAAGATTTTGCATAGAATCTTTCATCAAATACAGGGTGTAATTAGATGAACATATTATGACCAAAATATTGAAAATTTGTTACTTTTCAGGGACTTCTGTGACATTTTTTTGCCATTAGAAACTTTTGTGGCCCAGTAGACACCTTGAAGTAGCTTTTGATATAATTTAAAACATTCGAGATTTACATTTGGTCCATTCATGGAAACTTGCAATCATTTTATTACCATTCCAGAAGTGAAAAATATCCATCTAGGTCTGGCCCGAGTATTTAGGCTCTCGTCAACAAAAAAATGAGCATTGCTTTGCCATATTTGCATACTCACTTTTGAAAAAGGGGGGGGGGG
>CABFVX010000574.1:164073-199175 GCA_902151425.1 Timema shepardi
GAGGGGAAAGGGGGGGGGGGGGGGGGACTAGGCCATACAAAGTGACAACCATCTTTATGTATTTGAAAATATCACTACAGGCAGTATTTTATATTTTCTTTAATTTTTATTGGGATATAATTCTAATGAAATTAATTACTGACATCCTATCCATTCAATACCTACCAAAATAAAAATATTTAATAGTTCTATACATTTTGTGTAGAATCTTCAATCATTTTGAACAAATCTTACTAAATGTTCTTTTCAAGAAAAGAATTACAAAACCACAAATGCCTTATGATTTGTTATAGAAAATTACTCAAGTCACATCACTGCACATTTATCACCAGGTTTAACAAAACACTAAGGGAAGGAAAAAAATCAGTTTAATTCCATGATTTTGTTTAAAAAATACTTTACAAATATGTAGTGATAACTAGTGCCCTCTATAATAAATCAGTCTTGTTATCAAGCGCAATCAATGATAACGATGAGAATAAGCTGTCGGCGGTTGTGCCACTAGTTTATGCGGCCTCCACGTAATTCATGCCACCAGTGGAGCAGTGGTTCCCTCTTCTGCCAGATATACGTATTACCCCAGTTGCACCACGCTCTGTTGTAACAAAACAATAACAATTAATTTTAAGAGTTGGGTTGAATTCACTATTTTACTAATCTGAATCTTATAAAAAATTATAAACCTATGAGAAAATACAAATAGTAATTAAATGTTAATATTCTTTCTTATCATTCGCTCCTCGCAAACTTCATTCCCAAGGCCTCCACTTTCTTGGTCTCTCTTACATTCAATGCTCATGTTTCTACTGCTTGTGTGACAACGGGTACTTAGTACATCCTGTATAACACTTCAAGGGCACTTCTCTTCTCCAAAGAAGATCTCTTGCGCACTTAACACCTTTTTATTAATATCAATATAGTTTTTGATGACAATAAATCTACTAAACAAACTAATGCAGATGATGGGATAGCATCCACTTTTATATATATAAGCCTTTCTTTCCCTTTATTGCAGTTTGGTTAAGTTACCACTAGATCTTTATTAAAATTCAAAACAACCCTTTATACTTTACAATACATCAGGAAACCTGCTTCGGTAGCTATATGGTCTAACAAGCTACTCTCACAGTAGACTAAACTGCCGATTAGTGGAAGATCAAAGTTGTCGGGTTTATTGAGGGCGATTTTTCCAAAATGGTTTTCCACTCTCTCTCTCTCTCTCTCTCTGTGAAAATGCGGACACACTTCCTATAAATATAACCTCCCCAATCCTTAAAACCATTAGCATAATTAGTACATTAAGCGTATAACCCGGACAGGTTGAGACACGCGATGCTAAAAATAAATACATATATATATATATATACACACACACACACACACAAGGTTTTTTTATGTAGAGCTCATAATGTTTTTAAGGCATGGCCACAAAAGAAGTCCACAACCGATGACAGTTTAGAAAACCTAGTATATACAAAATAAATTTGAATTGCAAGTGTTTGAGTATAGGATTCAAAACAAGCTGGGTTTCATGATGAAATAGTCTGTAAATTAGAAAACAAGAATGCACTCACATGCCAAAGGCAGCTCCTCCTAAATGAGCAGCATGGTCAAAAAACTTCCATCGAAGTAGGATACCAGCTGCGTCTAGACCCATGATCACTTTGATAGCCTGAACAGTAAGTTGGTTTATTTCATTATCGCTTTTACAGGTGTCGAAAATACACAAATGGGAAATGTTATCACATAAATCCACATTAAAATTGGACCCAAAATCATTCCTTCCTCAAGAACAAAGCATTTTGAACATGTACGTATATAATGGACTTGTCTCCTTTGACTAATTTAGTGTGAATATATTTTTCTTTAAATAGTTTAATAAAAATTATGGACACTTATTGGAATAACTGTTAGCCTACCGCACAAACAAAGTATATAAAATAAAAGACTTTTTGTGAGACTGCAGTGTTGCTAGTAAATCTGCTAGCTTCAAAATCATTTTAATTTTAAGCTTTTCTCAGTGAAAAGTTGAAAATTATTATAGATGTACTAGTATTAAAATTTCAATAGTTTCATCTAGGGCTGGGCCAATTAGCTCTTTTCCTGATGCTAGCTATACCTATCATCGTTGCCCATCATTTAGTTTACATAATGCGTCAGTCAGCAAGCATGAGTCACTACTATCTGTCCTTTCCAACTTACTTTTTTCCACTAAGCAGAATATCTACCATCCTCCAATCCCCTTTCACACCCTACCCTGTCACTGAGCAAAGGTACAGATAAATAGGCTTGCCTGCCACTGCCAGCATAACAATAGTTTCTCTAATACTTTCACGCTAAAGTTCAGATCAGATAATCAGCTGAATGTGCCATAATCTTAAGTCGACCGTGTTGGTATCGGCCTAGCCCTAGTTTTCTCTTTTCTTGATTACTCACAGTGCCAGCTGGGAAGGTAAAAAACGGCAAGAAGATTATGCTGAGTTTCGTGTCCGGGAACTTTGTGCACACGTACGCCAAGACCGCCATTATGGCTCCAGACTGAAACAACATTATCAGTCAGTTGAGAGGCGACAAGCGGCCGCAAATATATACGAAAAGATATACAGACCTGCCAAAATATAGATAGTTTTTCAGCGTGTGATACTCTATCAGACAAAGCCACTGCACAGTACCACAAATGTACTCTTGGTTTACCCTTAAAAGGTAGCAAATTTACCTGACATTGTTCCACAATGGTGTTGCTTATAAGATAGTCCAATAGTATAGACTATCGAGGTGAGACTGCTATCTTTCAGGGTAAACAGGGTGTGAATCTCATGAAAAACTACACATAATTTACCCACAAAATATTCACACCCTTTGTGCTACATTTTCTAAATTTTCCCTTTTATATTTGTTCCTTTTATTGTTAATTTATTTGTTTAAGAAGTTGGTTTAAGCGTTTTCCACTCCTGAAGATTTCCAATAAAACAAAACCTAGGTGAAGAGTTTGATTGGTTGATTATTAACAACAAAATTCAAATTCAATTTTTTTTTAAACAAATCAAATTTGTAATTTGAATTATTTTTATTATTTCTTGGGATTTATCCCAGCATAATTAAAACAAATCTTGCCACTAAACTTCAAGAGATAATTTACCACTTAATGTGGATACAAATCATACCAATATGTGAAAGAAAATTTCTCTTTATTTTAATTTTTACTAATATTCGGATTTGACCCGTCTCTAACTACCATAAAACCATAATGCTTGTCTTACCGCTCCTAGGGAAAGTCCTGGTTGAGAGGTTACAACCTTAAATAAGTAGCTGGAAAAGGAGGATATAACTCCGGCACTCAGGTATAGCGCAAGGAACTGCTCCTTGCTCAGGGCTGCCACAGCACCTACATTACAGATCACACAAATTAAATCATTAATTAACAAATAGTTTTTAAAAATATGGTAGCTAAATACGACTTCTGGTGAAAAATTGACATCAACTGGTATGGAAGAATCCCAGGGTGATTACAAAACCTTATTATAAAACTGTTGTTTTTTTGGTGAATGACAATTTGCCCGTTTATATCTATTTTTAAATGTTATGTTTTTTTAGCATCACTTATTAAAGCCCATTTTGGTTGTACGCATAAGTATTAACTATACCAATGGGTTAGGAATGAGTAGAGTTAAATTTAGAGGAAGTGTACCCGCATTTGTGTGGAGGGAAAGTGTAAACCTATTCAGGGAAAAACTCAGTACACCCAACTGGGATCCGAACCTCAACCTCCAAGTCTTCTGCAATCTGGTTTTTTAGAAGAGTGATACTGTAAAAAAATTCGACCACTGATAAAGGAGGATATTTCCTCGCATGATGCAATATTTATGTGTGTAGAATGAAATGAATATCGTATTGAATGTTTTATTTACCAAGTTTGGCCGACTAACCTGAAGAGAAGCTGTGCAGCACGTACATGTTAGCAAACAAGTGAAAGGCAGAGTAGTGGCTGAACGTCGAGAGAAACATTGGCCAACATAGGGTTCCTAAAAGGAAATACATCTATGAGTTTATTTATTTGCAAAAAAAAAACTTGTATATTACAACGGTCACGTCCTGAAATGCTAACAAATATGTAAAGAAAGATGAAAACATTATTTATCACTATGGGTGTTCATTCTTTTGACATATTCCATTGCCTTGTCTATATTAAATCCTCCAAAATGTCAAATAGGCAGCATCCTTTGCTAGAACCTTTTTTTTTTCTTTATCAGTTTCTTCCTCGTCTCCAGGTAAAGATTGTAGCTTCTTGTTTGTTTGTTTTTGTTAATGGTTTTTAGGGATTTGGAAGGTTGTATTTTAAGGAATGAAGTGTACCAGCATTTGTATGGAGGGGGAATAGAAAAATATTTTGGAAAAAAAAAACCTTCCGTACACCCGAGTGAGATATGAACCTTGATCTCACCGTCATCGGAAGTCTAGTCTACTGCGAGAGTAGCAAGTTAGACCATGAAGCCAATGATGCAGGTCTATGCGCCTAGTTTAAATAATAAATTAATAATTTATCAATTAAAAAGGCAAGCTGGAAGGCAATGCAAGTTTGATAACACAACACTTTTTGATCAAAATACATTAAATATTGCTCTAATTCAGTTTCATTTTCTAAACATAATAATCTCAACATATCTTGAATATGTCACTCACATTTCAACATTTTTACAGTACTTTGTTCTATTAATTAAAAAACAAAGAAAAAATTGTGCCAAACAGCTGTATTAAATTAAACATTGAAACTAGGATAAAAGGACAAGGCCTACACGCTTGCCAGAAAATTGTAGGCCTCAAAGTTCACTGCGTCTTACTACCCGTTCGGGTTATACGCTAATGTGTAATGGTAGGGTGATTGTGAGATGAAATGGAGGACCTACAGTTTAACGTGGAATCCGAACCACAGTGGAGGCTTGGCATTCCCTACACTCACAAGTTGTAATTAATACACGTCTTGTCAGAGGTGAAGGAAGGGTTTGGTAAAAGTATGCGATTAAAACACGACGAAATACATAATTTATAACATTTTAGGGGTACAGCAATCCCGTTCTTCTGATGAAATAAATATGTGTTTTGTTGTGTTTTAGTTGTGAGCTTTGAGGCCTAAAGATTTTTGGTAAGTGTAGACCTTGCCCTTCTATTCGTCTTTTAATGTGTTATTCATTTAAAAAGTTTCTGTTCAAATAACTATATTAAACTAAACACCTACTCGAGCAAGTTTTAATTTATTTTATCCAAGCATTTTTTTTTTGCTATGAAAAACTGCTAAAATACTGATTTTAGTTCTCGCGTTTCCTTCCATTTCATGTTTTGAGTTATAAAAGCTAAGTCTTTAAGAATGTTTTATGATTCAACCTTTATTACGATCTTGAGTAATCACTCAAAACAAATGTCAATACGTCGGTATATCATAAACTTACGAGATGCTGGATTTGAACAGAAGTAGCGTACCATGGTGCCTTGTAACCGTGGTATCCTCCACGCTACAAATACGAGTAAATTGGCAAAACACAACGGGAAGAAGATCCTCTGTCCTTCAGTCAAGCCATTCCACCAATAGTTCATTTCTTGACGCCATTTGCCCTGCGCAACAAACATATAAGACGAATATCAACACAGAGGTTGCAAATCATTGTAATTACAGGAATGTACGTATGGAGAAGACCACAATTTCGATTAATTTTAAATTACCGTAGTTGAAAAATGACACCTGGACACGGGAATCAAACCCGGAACCTTTGACTTAGTGCACCAATGCTCTACCACCGAGCTATCCAGGATTTGTCTCATGCTCAGGGTCATTTTTCCTTCATATTTTAAGGCACTACCTGTGTTTGCATGGGAGGAGAGTGGGAAAACATTTAGGAAAAACCACCCTCAAGAGACTTAACCTCGAGCTCCCCATCATCAGCAGGTATAACATGAGAGTGAAGCCTTAGATCGTTAAGCCACTGAAGTGGGTTTCACCATGAGTTACCGCTGAATAAATGTATGGAGCCGGCACTGGAGAAGCGTTATTTACAAACTAAATATTTAGTGTTGCCAACAGAAAAGATGTGTTTCATGAGCAGAGCATTATTTGGTCTTTGTGTATTGAAGATGTACAGTACCTACAAAGGGTTAGTAAACAATAAACTCTATGGCGTCTGCCTAGGAGTGAGTTATATCGACCGAGTGGCCGCCCGACGCATATTAGCGAAGATAGTTCCAAGCCAACATTTGCGGATACAGGGTGTCATGGCGTCAGCCAACAATACTTTCAAGCTGTTAATTTCCGTTTTCTAAGCCAAAGCCGCTAGTTATATATTCATGTAGTTCCTCAATTGTCCTCATGAGACTGAGTTCACCTCATTCCAGACCCAATGCTTAACAGAAAAATCAGGAAGCGCCGGATATCGAACCTGGGACCTCTGGATCTGTAGCCAGGAGCTCTGACCACTAGACCACAAAGGCGATATATTTAAAACTATGTCTGTGTAGAAACCTACTTCAGCGGTTTTCATTATAAATATTATTTTGGGGATTTTTACCCATTTCTTGACCCTGTGTATTCTCCCATCCATCCATCCGACGGGCTTCTTCACTAACGCTATAGCTTTGGCTCGCATGTTCTCGTATTGCCAGATGGCAGCACCAGCAAAACTTGCAGAGCTGAACTAAAAACAATACAATATATAACAGTGACATACGATCACAAACCATTGTAAAAAAATATCAGACCACACACTTCCTACTAAACCAATCCTCTCAGGGATTCTAGAATGGGGTAAAAAAAATCAAATAGGCAGGATTGCAACATTCTGATGATGCCATCTAGAGTCGATGACCTGAGAGGGGAAATAATGGGTCAATGACTTTGAAAGTTAAGGTATATTCAGTAATGGTTGCACCTGAGGCAGGTCTTCCTACTGGGAGGTGCACCCCACTAACTACCAATGGTCATGCAGATTGAGGTGTTAAGAATGACAATGCACTTGCTCAATGATTTTTTAGCGCCGGTCTTACACCTGTTTAGGTTATACACTTATGTACTAATTATGCTAATGGCTTTAGGGATTAGGGAGGTTGTATTTAAAGGAAGTGTACCTGCATTTGCATGGAGGGAGAGTAGAAAATTCACCCTAGTCAAGTCTACTGCTAGAGTAGCGGCTCAGGGGCATGCGGCCACCGAAGCAGGTTTGGGCGATGTGGAACAGTTGAAGGTGCAATGAGGTTTGTTTTTCATATTTGATTTAGTGAAGATTTGCTAGAATACAGGTATTAAATACAGTACAAATTTCGAAGGAACAGTGTTATCTGACATCTATAAAAGTTACTAGATTGTCTTTCATATATTCATACATTTAGTCATGTAATCCACAGTTGTCACTTTTGATAGATATTATTTTTTGTTTATTTAACATTGTGCCTTACTAACCGTTCAGGTTATACGCTTAAGTACTAATTACACTAATGGGTTAGGAATTGTGAAGGTCGAATATAGAGGAAGTGAGCCCGCATTTGTCTGGAAGGAGAATAGAAAACCATTTGGGGGAAAAAAACTCCAGTTCATCCAGGCGAAATTCGAGCCTCGATCTCCCTGTCCTTGGCAGTTTTAGTTCAACACAAAACTAGGACGTTAGTCAACTACACCAACGAGGCAGGTTTGATAGCTATTATTAATACTATAAAATAACATTAATACTATGGTAAAATGTTATAAATGTTGACAGCAACCAAAATGTTTGTATTTTCTAGAAAAAAACTTCCTACATAAATTATTCAATACGAGGGTAGGAAATAAGTAGGAAGCTTTTGAATAAAATGGGCCCACGTTTGCATGGAGTGGAAAACCATCTACAGTAAACCTGGTTAAGATTTGTATCCTAACCTCCTCCTCTAATCAGTCAAGATGAGCTTGATGCCTTTGTTTGTGTACTCAATTCTAAAGGTAATATCATAATTAATGGACTATAATCTTGGATATAATGGTTTTTAAGGGATTACCATAGTTTGAAAACTGGAAACTCATGTTTTCATAATGGTGTAGGACCTAAATAAAATTATTACAAATGTATTTATACTCTTAGTCCATTTAATTAATATGCTAAAGAGAAATGATGAATTAATCCGTAAGGAAGTTTTATTGTAAGCGTTTAATAACTTTTTAGTTATTAAATCAAATAGGCCTAAAACATGTTTCTAAAATACCAAATGTTTGTGACTTTCAATCAATGTTGCTGGTCGAAAGTGGGTTTCCTATGAAAGTTAAGGTTTAGGCACCCAAGATTCTCAATAAATAACCACAATTTTATATTTTTTTATATAACCACTCTATTAAAATGTTTGTAACCACTTACAAGAATTGTAAACCCGAGCGGTTTCCAAAGGTTAGATAAACCGACGGGTCCACCATCTATTTTGATGTTTTCAAACGGAGTCTCAGCTGCATCAGTTCTTGGTTTCATTTTAGAATTTTTGTATGAGGGCCATCGTGAATATCTCGACGCTGATGTTCTTAAACTTCTAACACTATTATGTTTCACTGGTTGTACAAATAGTAAACTTTTTCGACCAAACATTGTACACACACTGTAAATAAGATGTGTCATAAATTAACAATAAAGAAAAAGACAAAAACAGTAATTACAATTTTTTAAACCTTAAAACAATCATGTAGAATTATCTAACGGTCAGTAGCGTACCCAAAGGGGGTGGGCTTAAGGGGGTTTGAGGCCCCGCTACCATAGTTTGGGGAAGCCCCGAGATCAATGCAGATGTGAAGATAAAATAAAATGGGGGTGGGGGTGTGTATGACCAGTTAAACATTTGAGCATGGAAAATATCCGCTGATCAGAAATAGTTTCTATATCAATCACCAAAAGCATTTATTTTATAGGAGTTGACTCTCTTTCATAGAATAAAAGTGGGATATTTTCAGGCTCTGAAAATATATTATTTTTTGGTAAGTGGGTCTAACCCCTTACCTCTCTTTCAGTGCCAGTGTTTCTTCATAAGTTTACTGTTTACAAATATTAATGATCAAGTTAACCAAAACCGTACCAATAAAAAATCTTCCGATAAAGCTTCTAGGTAAATATAACTGTAAAAAATTTTGCCTCCACCAGCTGGGGGGGATCTGCCCCCCCTCTAGCCCACCATACTTTGCAATCCTATGTACGCTACTGCTAAATGTTATTTTAATCTTAAATTCATGGTTTATGGTTTACAAGTACTGCCTACTCACTTTGTTATGGGTGATATTTTTATTCTAAAAATTATGGCTATTAAGTATGTAAAAAAAAATGACTGCCAGGGAGACTAATAAAGCATTAGTAGGAGCAGATAACAGAAAGTGTGCAAGTGAGAGGAGGAGAGTGGAAGCGAATAAAGTTAAGGAAGAATAATGTAAGGATAGAGGGAGCTGGAGATATTTTACCAAAGTGACCCGGCCATAGGCTGGAAACACTTGATTAGGATTCGAATGACTATATAGAGTAGACGTTTTAATTTATAAAAGAATATTTATTTACAAGCCTTACTGAATTTTGCATTCATGTTTTGTGTATTTTACATCTTACTACCTGTCTGGGCTATTCTCGTATTTACACTAATCGGATAGAGATGAGAAAGGTAGAAATTTTTAAGACATGTAGAGCACATTTGTGTGGAGAAAGTGATGAGTTTACCATTTTTGAAAAAACTGCCTCAGTAGGCCTACAATTGGCGAGAATTTGAAAAGTGACCTCTCTATCACTGACAACTTATATAAGAGATTTCCCAAGTGCAGCTATAGGCCTAGACCATATTATTAAAATTAACATTTGTAAAACCTTTTTAGTAGGCCTATTTGTTGTTTTACATAGAATACCTGCATTTTATTTTCCAATATAAGAATGAACTTTTAAGAAATATTACATATTAATTTTTATTCTTGCTCAAACCTAAACAATCTTTATAAATTTAAAACTTATTTTAACCGTGTTTTGGTGAAAAATACCTTAGCATTTGGACGGGAGATTAGATACAAGACTAAGCTCAAACCAGAAAACATCTTGACATACAGTTTGCTTCACTTTTTAATTGACAATAGCAAATTGAGATCAGTTTTAATGTCATTTTGTTTTTTTGTTTTAAAATAATGTTTTTTTTTAATTTCGCTGTATTTAAAAAAAAACATACGTTTCATTGATCTCAATTCTATCGTTCTCAAAAAGTAAAATAGCCTACAGAAAAACCAGACCATGATGTAACGTCTGGTTCAAGCTGCATTACCAGCCTTAGTTAATTAGACCCGCATCTTACTTCCCGTCCGAGCTGTACGCCTATATATGAATCACACTAATGGCTTAGCTATTAGAAAGGTTTAATTGAGAAAAGTGTACCCGCATTTGCATGGAAGGAGAAGGGAAACCATTTAGGGAAAGCCTCTGTGCACCTGACCGGGATCAAACCACAATCTCCTTGTCTTCGACAGTCAAGTCCAACAAACGAGTAGCGCGTTAGACCACGAAGTGTGAAGGCCCCGACAGACTCCATATCCGTAGGTCGGTAGTCTGTTCTCCGTGTTCCTGGTCCATAAGAAATTCTACTCGTGGTTACAAAGTCAATATTCCTAATCATGTGACCGTTTTAACCAATGAGATAGTAAGAGACTTCGTCCAATCAAAAAATTCGAAAGGAAATCGTCTACAGCAAGGAGCGAGCATCAAGAGGCAGCTGATCATAATATAAGAATTAAAGAAACCAAAAACAGCTTTGTTGAGAAAACTTCCAGTCTATACTTAAATGTAGGTTAAGTACAATGACAAGAAATATATTTATAGCTTGATTTTAACTATCAAACTTAAAATAAATGTTTGCAATAACCTGAAAATGCAAAGCGGATGTACTAGTATTTTGGATTAAAACAAAACCAGCACTTTTAATATATTTAATAATAAGGGTGTTGACCCTACAAAAGGTAAACCACTATTTCCGAGAACTTGGCATTTCTCAAAAAACATTTTCCTAGAAGCCGCTCTTCTTGGGGGTGTTTAAATTTTTAGAAAAATGTTTCTGAAATAGCTCCACGTGTAGCCATCTTTTCATTTTGTATGTTTCCTTAGTGACGGGTCCTCTCACTCTTTTATTCAAATGGCAATGCACATATTTACTCGAATGTGATTGGTGGTCCGTATTAACTATTCCGTAGAAAGTTAAAGTTGGGCAACTTCTATGGAGTAGGGACTTATGGATAAGGACTCTGTGGCCAGAGCAATCTGATATTGTGGCATCGATTCCTTATGAACCACAGATACGGAGTCTGTGTCGGGGCCTTTACTAGGTGGTGAGACTGGCTCTTAAATTAAAGTTTTGGGTTTGGTTTCCTTGTTTATACATAGTGTTCAACTAAAAATATTAGACAATATAGTTACATTAACTTATTTATACTTAGATTTAGCCTAGAGCCACCAGAAAATCGTGACAACTCCAAAAAAAACTTTAATGAATAAGCCCTACTTATAAATAAATACAGTAGGCCTAAAATTCTACCAAGCATGTTTTGGTGTTTGAGAAATGGACAGAGTCCTATTTCGTAGATTATAAAAATTTCGTGATTAATCCCACGAGTACCCATAGGATTTGAACGACTCTCAAGACGTGGGATACTAGCGCATTAGTACACCGTCACAGAAAGTAAAAAACAAAAGGTTAAAATAGTCATTGAATTACTTACCAGGTATCATAAACACCTAAACAAACAAAACTTCTTAAAGAGCTCATTTCTTAACGAATGCAAAGTTTAAATCTTATTCGACATGGTAAAAAAATATTAAGCTGTCATAAGGTTTTGATAATTTAACCATTTGCAACTTTAAATATTAAGTTTTTTATTATACACAAACTATACCCTATAGTTAATTAATACTTCTTAATCCCTGCTTAACTGTATATTTAATCTCTCAAATATAGCGGTATAACCTAATTAATCTAGCGATTTATAGTTGGCGAACTAATAGTTCAATGTGAATTGTGAAATGCTCATTTAGCCGAACTATTCAAATAAATAAGAAAGTGATTAGAGCAAAACATTTTTACGTGACACTTCCAAATAATATAATCTTTGTCTCACAGATGGCACTGTATTTCTCTTTGGCTTTATTCCTCAGAAATGGCGTGTATTTGATGTGACCTAACAAGAAACTAGAGAATATCAAGAGGTATTACCCTTATCTATGGGTATTACACAATAAATAATTAAAATTCAAAAAAGGTGGATCCGGTGTTTCATAGATGTCTCTGTCAGTCACATTATTAAACAATTTTAGGTTCAACAAGTTATTCCATTGTAACATAGATGTCTCTGTCAGAAAAAACATTGGCCATAAAGTTCAACAAGTTCATTCATTGTACCATAGATAGCACTGCCAGTCACATTATTTTTCTTACTGGGAAAACACGAAAAATTGGTTGAGAGGTATTAGGAGAATATAACATATCAGGAGGTATTGTCAAATAATGTAAAAGTCTGGAAAGGTTCATCCGGTGTATCATAGATGTCTCTGTCAGTTACCATATAAAGCAATTTTGAAGTGAAAAGTTAGTCCGTAATATCATAGATGGCTCTGTTAGTTACATTATTTTTTGTTAAGATTGCTATATCTTCTTAGGAATATAGAATATTGGTTGCCAAGGGAAGATAATGTAGAATACGAGGGTGCACTTTTAAACCATCATAATGACATCCCAATTTATAGGTATTAAATTAAAATATATACATATATAGATGTATATTAACCAATATTAAAGAATCAGTTGTAAAATTTGAATAGTTAATCTGTCATATCATTGATGACTCTGTTTCAAATTATTTTTTTTAAGTTAATCATGTCGGTTCCAGAATGAGAAACATTAGTTGCTGGCATTGTTATAATATATTTAATAACATCCTAATTTATGACAGTCATCTCACACTATGCCAAAGTTTTCAGGTAAATGGTTCAATTAAACGTATATATATATAGATATATGTATATATACATATATAAGTATATATACATATATATACATATACATATATATGTATATATACATATATACATATATATGTATATATGTATATATACATATATATGTATATATATAGATATATGTATATATACATATATAAGTATATATACATATATATACATATACATATATATGTATATATACATATATGTATATATACTTATATATGTATATATACATATATCTATATGTATATACATATATCTATATGTATATACATATATCTGCATGTATATATATATACGTTTAATTGAACCGTTTACCTGAAAACTTATATATATTAACATATATATGTATATACATATATATACATATAAGTTTTCAGGTAAACGGTTCAATTAAACGNGTATAACTATAATTTAAATTTTGGCATGTTATAGTTCACAACAGATAGAACTAATCATATAGTTCGCAAACAACTGAACTATTAGATGTAGTAATTAATTAGGCATTAAAAGTTGTTGCTCACGAACTATTTAATGAGACTAATGATCTGTTCATTGTTAACTGAATGGCTTTGAAACGATCATTGAGCTAAATTGCCCAAAACTTTGTAATAATGGCCTACTTGAAACTTTTAAAGAGGATATGTGTAGTTCAAATTAAAATGTGCCTCCAGTTGAACTAGAAGATTAAGTTCGCATGAAATGAACTAGTTCAAATCATCTCTATAATATAGCGGGATGGACAACTGTAGCTGAAATTTTTCGAGCTGTCGTCAGAATACCATTGTGTAAGAGAGAAAGAAACTTTCGGGTATTTCTTTCTCTCCTACACCCATACAAACCATAGTGGCATTTGAAATCGTTTATTAATTTGATTAAATATATTGAGATACCTCAATGTGTGATTAGTTAAATGACATTAATGTGTAAGTGGGGAGTTTTTCTTTAAATAGGTTGATGTAGTCTAATATATACGATAATTTTAGAAGGAAGCTCGTTTGGAAGGCTTTATCTCGGAACTGAATCCTACCCTATAGTAGTGTTTAGATATGATAAAAGACTTTCGAGAAGGGAATTTCTACTTCCATTTTAAATGGCTGTTTATCCTACCAAAATACTAATATATGATAGTATTCTGGCCTCACAAATTGGTATTCTTACTAAAATCAGGGTTTAGTAGATACCGTACTTCCTACAAGCCTATAACCTAAATTATCGTTTGAACGTAATACTTCTACAAAATATATTCAAACAAATGTAATATAGTTTTTTTCTAGCTTGTTTCATTATAGTTATCGAACTTTCAACATAATATGGTTTCTGAAAGCAATATACAAGAGATCAACCAATTTTTTTAATGTTAATTTAATAATACTTTCTACAAGCCTGTAACCTAAGTGATCGTTTGAACATATGGCAACTACACAAAGTTTGTCATTCGACCAAATGTAATCAACTTTTAAAATATGTTATTCAGTATATTTATCGATTTTTCAACATAATATGGTTTCTGAAACCAATATACAGTCTTATAGCCAACTTTAACTATAAGTGTTGTCTTGTCAGTCTGTAAACAACATGGATGATAAGTACATATTTAAATATAATAAAGATTTTATTCATATTTGTAAAGTATTACTTGTAAAACTGAATTGTATATCCCTTGATGTAAATGATTCTTCAAGCAAGTGTCGTATAATACTTAACTATTTTCAAACAATAAAAATGTTATTCAACAGACATGTTTTCACATAAGAACATTTAAAGAAACTGTTAAATCTTCCCCTCCAAAATGTAGCAGACGATAAACTTGAGCGTCACGCTTTTGACCATGGAAGTGTGTATGTTTATGTCCATACAGTATAATACTCTAAATAGCTCATCATCATCATAATCATCATCATCATCATCATCATCATCATAACTGTTTCCAGCCTGTGGCCAGGTCCGTTTAGTAAAATGCCTTCATTTCCCTTTGTCCTCCCATCATTCTTCCTACTGCATTCTCTTCCACTCTCCTCCTCTTATTTGCACACTTGCTGCTATCTGCTCCTTCCATCTCTTCCTTTGTCTCCCTTACGGTATCTTCCCTAAATGCCTCATATCCATTAATCTAATCGAAATCCTCTCCCTTTCCATCCGCATTATGTGTCCATACCATCTCACCCATGCTTCCTCAACTATCTCATGAATCTCCTGTACCCCAACTATTGAGCTTACATCTTCATTCCAGTGGCGTGTGGTCAATTCTGGACAAAGGGAAGCAATAAGGCTAAAATAAAGGGTTTTTTATGGACTCTAGTTTAATTGGAAGCTCACATTGTTCCTTCCCCCCCTTTTTTTTTGTATGATTTATAGTATTATAGAGAAAAAGGTGACCAGAAAAAAGTGCAAATGATAAAACCGCACATGAGAATTTCACACACAAAAAAACACAGTCATGAATACTCACACGGAAAAATGCCAACAAGTAAAAATACACACATGGAAAAAGCGTGCAAGGATAAATGCCCCCACGAAAAGTGCCCACGGGAAAAAAAAAAGTGCCCACGCGGAAAAAAATTATAAATCTAGGTTAATTTTTAACGGAATGCAAGTTTTATTGGGGTTTTGCATTACTAAATTTTAGTTTCCACTTGAAAAGTGTGCGTTTGATTTATTTTTGTGCATTTATAGAGTTTGCATTAACTTTTTGGGGTCTTTTTGTTAATTTAAAGTGTTTTTTTTAATTATTAATGCCATTTTATGGATAATTTTTGACACATATTAGGTCATCAAAATCCTGGCCCTGGTACAACAACATAGCCAATGTTTACAACAAATGCTTAGGGTTCAAATAAAATACAAAATATATCAAAATAAAGTTATATTTAATGATTATTATACATTTAAGTTGGATATACATGCTGGTATAGTTTAATAAGTAGGCTACTTATTATATAAAATAAAGATTATTACTCTAAAAAATGTAAACTGGAAGTCGACATTTTAATACAAAATGTCGACCCTTGGGGACCCAATATCAATATTTTTACTTTCTCGCTACCTTACAGTTAGAGCAAGTGATGTGATTATAACATAGAATCTAACTCAAGATTTTGATGAATGTCGACGTTTCACGACCCTCCGAATCCGAAAAGGTTGTTTTCGCAATGTCGTATATCTGTCCATCTGTTTGTCAGTCTGCACCTCGGTCTAGAGCCTATTTTACCGATTGGGCTAAGATTCGGTATCTAGGGTTTTCATACGATTACCCCAAGGGAATTTTTGGAATTGGATATCTAACCCTAAAATTAAGGGTAGTTTCCTTAAGGGTGGAAAGAGAAAAAAAAATCGATTTTATCACAATTGGCTTTAACGATTTTGATTAAATTTCACCCGCCTCGGTGGCATAGTTGGCTAACGCGCTTCTCTTGTTGATCTCAACTGCTGAGGGCGGGGAGATAGAGGTTCGAATCTCGGTCAGGTAAAATGGGGGTGGTTTTCCTAAATGGTTTTCCACTCTCCCTCCACGCAAATGCGGGTTCACTTCCTATAATTCAACCTTCCCAATTCCTAATCCATTAGAGTAATTAGTACTTAAAGCGTATAACCCGAACGGGTAGTAAGACGTGGTGCTAAATATTAAATATTATTATTAAATTTCATTTCTAACTTTGATCAAAATTACAAATTAAATAAATAGCCTCAAGTTTTCACCAAAATGACTTTAAGGATTCCGGTCTGATACATAAATTCTATTTGAGAAAAATTCAATTTTCTCAGAATCGGCTATAATGATTTTCATTAAAGTTCGCACCTAGGTGTTGATTAAGATTATTAACAAAATTTATTTTTTCATCTTCCCATAAAAATGACTTTCAGGGTTCCTTTCAGAAGCAAAAATGTTTTATATCTCCGCAACTATTTGAGATACTAAATAACTTATCACTGTATAATTTTAGTACTGTTAAAAGTAAAAAACTTTTATTTTAAATATATTTTTATAAAACCAATAGTTTCTTATATATTGGCAAATATATAAATATAATTTTGTGAGCTTTGGTTGTGAATAGATACTTAAGTTCAAACGCAATAATTCTCTAATGTCATATAGTAAGCAAATAAGTAATTATCTCAATAAGTTTATGTTTTTTCTTTAACCTCATAGGATGTTTGTACAGCACCAGGGTGAATCCAGGATTTTCGTGAGGTTGACAGGGACGTGGGTGCTCTCATAGGGATCGAGTTGGGGTGTGGGGGCTTCAAGAAATATTGACATAAAAATACTTCAAACTTTGAGAGGAAACCTTTGAGTAATTTTTCAGTGTAACGCTAACCTTGAAAATAATCCTTTAATGAAGGGTATAACACGAAATTTGCTATTAGTATTGATATTTATTAAAAGCAAATAATAAGAACATATTTAGTGATTATTAAGAGGAAAATAAGTTTAAACATAACAATTAGTACGTTATGTGTGTGGTATAATTCAAAGATTTTGTTTAAAGCACGTTATTTAAAAATAAATTATTTTAAAGATATTTATTTATTATTAATCATTGGCATAGTAATAATACATATGATAAAATAAATTTAAACCTAAACAATGTT
The DNA here is from genome assembly GCA_902151425.1 of Timema shepardi. Lineage (NCBI taxonomy): Eukaryota > Metazoa > Arthropoda > Insecta > Phasmatodea > Timematidae > Timema > Timema shepardi. The sequence continues at coordinate 181,668 of CABFVX010000574.1, forward strand.
AGTGCAACAAGGTGAAATGCACACATTTTAAATTTGGGTAGTTTAATTAATGCTCATTTTCACCATTTTAAGTATTGATAATAATTTCGTATATTAATAATTTAATAATATTACCAATAACAATTTAAAAAATTAAATCTGGTTAGTGAGATAGTATTACGTGACAATAAAACTTGTAGTGACTTTAACATTGATTTAATTTCTTGAAGGTGGTGCGCTCCCCCCACGTTCCACTCCTGTATCCACCTCTGTTACAGCAATGATTTATCTCTCATTTTATACTCAATAGTCGATAATTACCTATTTTAATGATCAACATTTATAAAACAGAAATTTAATAGCAATGCGATAACCATAAGATGTGCATTCCCTAAATAAATGTCAAATATTTTAACCGGAGGTCAAAATTTTAATACGAAGACGTGTTGACCCTTGGAGACTCAATATCAATATTTCTTATTTGTCCAGATGTATAAATGAAGACGATAATTCTTTAAAAATAAAATCATACAGTTAATAACCTTGAGTAAAAAAAAGTTTGTTATTAAGACCACAATTTGTTTGTGGGTTCGCTAGTGTATATTTATTATATTACGAATTTTGAGTAGATATCTTCACTTTTAAACATTAGAGCAAGAATGTCTGTGTGGAGTTAGGTACCATTTATTTTTATAGTGACATACATACCACATATACCAATTTGGAATAAAATCGTTAGAGCCGCTTTCAAAATATTTCGAATTTTCTAAAATTACTCATTAGTATATTGCCCTTCAACTAATGTTAACCAAAAAACCAAATATAAGATGTTATTTCACCTATTTGGGAGGTCAAACATAGTCTATACATCAATTTCAAACAAAATTGGTAAAGCTAATTTCGAAATTGGAATTCAAAAGAACACTCATCATTCTTAATTTGAGGGCTAGGGTGAAAATGAAAAAAAAAAATCTTCGGGTATAAACTTGTAAAAATTAAATACCAAGTTTAAGCATATACATAGACAGACAGACAGACAGACAAAGAGACTCACATAATTGTAAAATACTGTTTTTTTCTTGTTTAAATTTTTTATTTTTATTTCGATTTCTTTCACGATTACAATACTTTCTCTATTGATAATAAAGTAAAAATTAATGGGGATATTTGTCTCTATAGACATTTTTCCGTGTGCGCACTTTTAGTGTGAGCTTTTTTTCCTTGAGCATTTTTCATGTGGGCATTTTTCCATGCGAGCATTATCTTTAGTAAATTGTAAGGTCAACTATATAAACTATAGTTTTCCCCTAACCCAACATCCTGATAATTACTAAACCCTTTCGTAAAATTTAGTATTGAAATGTCAGAGTTTTTTTTTATTGGTTTCCTAAAGATGGAGTGGGTCTGCCTGTTTTAATTATTTTCTTTATTTTTCAAAAGACCTGGATGAAAGGCTATGGTTCAAAATATTAATTTTGAGTTTTGATACAGAAGCCCTCCTTTTACACTACTGCACTTGTCAACGCACTCCTTATTCTACTACTGTATGCAAAGAAACAAACAGTTTCCCTTGGAAGATCAAAATAGAGTCAATATTATGTCAAATAAAACTAAATTTTTTTAATTTTGTTTATAAATATATTATTTTGTTATATAGTACCCATTAATATATCTAGAAATAATAAGTATTGCTAAAAACAACAGGAAAAATAAGATTTTAACCCTATATTACGTATGATTATTCATCAATAATGAGAGTAAACTGAGCTAATACTATCCAGGGAAACGCTGCTTCCCTATCTCTGAAGAGGGCCGGACAAACCCGAAAACAAACGATTGATGGAATAAAGAGCAAGACCAATTGGCGCCTGGCTGACCTGTCAGTCTTAGAAAGATCTGCTTGCTCTAAGAAAGAGCTGTCATCTCTATTATTAACAGTATATTTGTTGGTATGGTTTCTAATTATAATAATTTGTTTTAACTTTATTTTCCTCTTATTTTCTTTATACCCTTTTTAATTTTAGGGAATCTTTGCTTCCATTGAATAAACACCACTGTTGTATTCCTAATCCCATCTATTCTGGTAACTAGCATGCTCTTTAAAAACTTCATACCCATTGCCTCCACTAGGCACTAGCTCTTAGTGTGTCATATTTTGTGAAACATGACCTGTACTATTTGATTTTATTCTTTATTCAAAATAATCCATAGTTTGTTTACGAACTATTAAACTAGATAACTGAACTGCTCATTTAAGTTAACTGAATCATTTCATACTGTTTTCAACATTGATATATTCTGTCCAGAATTAAAATGTAAAGAAAAACTATTGTCTTAATACTTTTAAACTATTCAAATCGACGGTCAACTGAGCTAGTGACCTATATAGTATAACTGGACAGATATCTACTCCCGAAATTTTAGATCTAGCGTTTGCACACAAATGCGTGAGAAAGAGAAACCTTCGGGTATTTCTTTTTCTCTTTTACACATAAAAAATGTGATATTTTGATATAATGCCCTGTTCTATGTGAATTTATCTAATGAATCAGGATTTGTTCTATTTAAAACAATTAATTTGTTGCTTAAGGGCCTAATAATAATTTACTGATTATTTAATAGCTTTACAATAAAACATTACATACAATAAAACTTGAATGACTTTTTATATATATATATATGTTCAGACCATATCGCGTAAAGTGGGGTTACTTGGGACACTTTTTAAATTATAACTAACATAAAAGCTATAATTATCAACATTTTAAGTTTCTAGGAGGTTTAAACTTTGAGTTTAGGTTTATAGATTGAGTACTTGTGATAATGGTTTAATAAATACTTTATAATTAATTAATAAAAATTTAAATTTTGCTGTCCTTACTTTCAAGCTACCTTAATAGGTGGGGGGATATTTGTGACAGCCAATGGTTTCGGTAATAAAACTCAAGATACAGCTCACATTTATGTTGTAACTTAACTATAGTTTGAGATTGAAGAAGTTATTTGTAATTTATAGATTTAGACATGATTGTAATAGATTTAATATGCCGTTAGAATATGAACTCAGCCTAGCGCTACCATAACATGGTTGAGAGCACAGGAAACGAAAATTAAAGAGGGAGCAAAGAATAACAAAACTCACAGCCTTCTGGCTGACTACATAACAATTTACTAATTTGGTACTGTAATATGGTTTTTGGAACCAGTATACAAGCTAATGGCCAACTTTAAATATATTGTAGTCATGACAGAATATAAACAACATGGATCATAAATACTTATTTAAATATATTAAAGATTTTATTCGTATTCGTACAGTGTCAGTATTACCTGGAAAACTGAGTTGTATATCCTTTTATGTAAATGTTTCTTCAGCCAAGTGTACTATAATAAGTCATTATTTTCAAACAATAGCCCTTTTATTCATCAAAGACATGTTTTCGCACAAGAACATTAAAAGAAACCGTTAAATCTGTCCACTCACAATAAAGCAGAAGACAAACTTGAGCGTTATGCCTTGGTCCTTGGCATGGGGTGTGTTTATGTCCATCCAATATAGTATAGAGATTACTGAAAACATCTGTTTGTCAACTTACCTGATATTTCCGTTCCACTTACTGCTTCAGCTTGGTTTTATTGGTAATGGCCGATCTAATAATTGATGTTTATAACTAATATTTTATACATTTTTAATGCGCTCACAGTAGAGGTATTTTAACGTACAGTAATATTTCTGAATTAATGTATGATATCAGCACACGACTTACATACACAATCAACAACCAGGAATCGAACACTGGGAACCTTAGCGAAGGTGTTGGACAAGGGTTATGATTTAATATTATGGGTATTGATTAGGAGGGCTGTTCGATTGCACCTGCATTCACGTTAAGAGGGGGATGGATAAACAATACCCTGATTTTTTTAGTAAACCCGCTCTTGAAGGCCTTATTTCGTATCAGAATTTTACTGTATAGTTTTATTTTGATAGTATAAAAGGCCTTACAGAACGGACTTTTGGCCGAAATCAGGATATAGACCCCTAAACACTCAGTTCACCCAGCCGGGATTCGAATCTCATCCTTTTCCATCACTGAATTTTCAGTCCACCACTAGCTTGACGCCTTGCACCACGTCACCACAAGTGTAAATAATGAAAATAAACTCTTTCAAGTGTCTCCTCTTGTTTTTGTACTACACTCAATATCACCTCTGAGGTGGATTGCTGTTCTTATAGATAAAAGCTTTATCTCCGCTCTCTCTTGCCTTGGTTAACTGTTGCCAAATCTCCTCCCTCTCAGTTATGTCGGAAGGTGGCGTGCTGGGGTAAGAAGAAGCTAATGGCAACCTCGATTAACCAGCGTTGCAAAACGTCTTTTATTTAAGTGAAGATTGACCACGTGAAAACAAGAGAAGGAAAGCGCTGTTTTTCAATAGTAACAATACAATTACTTCAGAAATAATATCCAGTGTATATTAAGATTTTAGTCAAAGTCACACATACCCTTCACCCCTCACTCTGCAAGTAGTGTTAAGGAAGTTGCTTACCTGTGACGTCACGGCCGATCAAGATAGGATTCCCCATGGTAAGGAATTTACATTTTACTCATCAGAGAGTTTTAAAGATATAAAGTAAAAAAAAAATCCTAAATAGTTCTAAAAATAGTCCTACAGTGTCACAATTATTTTTTTAATCTATTAGTGTTTTTTTGTAAATGTATTTTTTATAAATCCTCTACAACTTTGACTATTTGACTTGGCCACGAAAATGTGCTGTAGGAGTCTTCCTGCCAGGATGTATATTAAAAAAGTCCGTGGTAGCACATGTCTCTCTAGAATAGGAAACAAGAAAAAAGGTAAAATTAAAAAGAAATTCAATGTTTTCAAGACGTAAATATTAAAATGACTATGTAAACTCGTCAGAGGGAGAGGGAAAGGGTGAACTTCTCATTTACTTCCCTGTCTTTTTATTTCATACATTGGCGTCTAATTGTGGTGGTGCTTAGACTGCTTAGGTGCGTCAAGGTTAAGATGCAACCCGCTTCGCAAAATAACTTTGAATTTTCCAAGTAAGCAACGTCGTTAGTATAATGTATTTTTGTAACCTCATCAATACGTAAGATAGTAACTTATTGAAAGCTATTGTGTAACTCATAGCGACCACAACCCCAATTACATTTAGACAAACTTTTTTATTGCTTCAAGAGACATCGTTAAAACAATTTCTTGACATTTTCTGTTAAGGGGAATCTACCACAAGCCAATGCAGACACAATCCAATTTTCATAGGAAGGGGCAAGTTATAAAAGCTACTAGATCTACTCTTAGGTATTCATAAAGCATGTGACCTGCAGCTGTCATTTTTTTAAATATAGATAATGTCAATAACTATAAAATAATACTCATAATACATGCCTCAGTGGCCGCATGGTCTATGGCGTCACTCTCAATAGACTAGACTGACGATGAGAGGAAAATCATAGTTCAAATCCCGATCAGGTGTACTAAGGGTGGTTTTTCGAAATTGTTTTCAACTCTCCCTCTACGAAAATGCAAGTTCACTTCCTCTAAAATCGACCTTTTATCATCCCTAACTCATTTTAGTACAGATAGGTAAAACCTAGACAGGTAGTAGGAGGCGGTGTTAAAAAAAAGTTATTTCTACAATAATTGTAATATGCTAACTAGACAATGTTCTGATTTCTAGGTCAGGGTTTTTGAAAATGTTGGGAATGCAAGAGCATTTAAGGATGACACCTATTTGAAAAAATATCATAATTGCTGTATTTATTATGGAAATCGCAGCTCTGAAGCTTCAAAAAACCCACTAATATCAATCCTCAATAATTATAAGATTAGGGGGATGGGACCCTGTTGAAAAATGACTGTTTTAGGGAGGCTAGATCTACGTTTGTATTGATTCACCTTGATCTCAAAACTACATCATTTCAAATTAAACGTCCTTGAAAACGATCTAATATATCCTTTTTGTGTTTTATTTATAAGAATAAATATAAAATTCTTAAAGCTTCTAACTCCATTTTGACGCGATCCATATTTTGAAATAAGCCATTTTATAACTATTGCGGGGTTGCCTGGACGGCTGTAGTGCGTCGCTACACCCAATATCATTGCTGAGAAAACTACAGGTCTTATAGAGGCTTTATCTTCGCTCTCTCTCGGTTAACTGTTGCCAAATCTCCTCGCTGTCAGTTATGTCAGAAGTTGGTATGTTCAAGTAAGAAGGAGCTACTGGCAACCTCGACAAATCAGCGTTGTAAAACTTGTCTTATATTTGAGAGGAGATTGACCACACGAAAACGAGAGAATGAAAACGCTGTTTCCTAAAAAAAATAACCACGCAATTACCTCAGCGATGATATCCAGTGTAGGTAGCCTCCTTAAAACGTGTTTCAAGTTCTTCCACATAATAAACATAGCTTGTTATCCTACCCCATTCCGAAGCCACAAGTCCAAGGTAGATAAAAATACTTCCCATGACACCTTTCACTAATGTATTCCGAACGATAAAAAGGTTCTACAAAATAAGGCACTATTTTGTACAACGCATTTCGAAACGTCCGCGATAAGCCGAGTTCTCTTACGTACACTCGAGTTTGACTCGTCACGGGATACAAGACATTGCCGAAGAACTGTCGGTAATTTCCGGCGCAAATGTTCAGACCGTGCAAACGCGAGTTTTTTGTTTGAAATTTACCATTGTTGATAGTTTTTTATTGTATTTTATTGATAAACCATCATGGCTGAAAAACAGGTGTACTACGAAAATAAGGCTTTTCAAGAAGATTCGTTGGAAGAAGAAAGAGAAGATGACAAAGAGACACTTCGCGATTTAAAGAACGCTGCGATCCTGCCCGACGATGGCGGTAAAGTGGACGCGGTACAAGAAAGCAAAAGGCATAGAAGACGCCGGAGCGTCTCAATCTCCAAACTAGGCTCCATCGAGATCCCACGTCAGAATAAACTCGTCGAGGATGTCCAAGCCAAAGGAGAATCCATCCCCGATGAACGTGTCGGAGACCCGACGTCACGTCATTACAAACAAAAGGACGCTGACGCCGACAAAGATGGTGTCGAAGAGAACGCACTGACCTTCGAGTTGGCGAACAAGATCATCTCCAACAGCTTCGTGTATCTTTCCGAAGGAGACGATAAGACGTCCAGACTGGTCGATGACGAAGATTCCGACAGCGGGGATATGATCGATGACAGTATTTTCGACGACATTTCTCTGGGCGGGAACACCCTGCGAAGCTCCCGCGGGGGGGTCCACGCTAAAATAGCTATCGTTGCGGGGGGGAACGGACCCGAGGAAGCGCCCGGGAGAACCACGCCACCGCCGGATAAACTCTTCTATGGCGACCGGATCTGGAAGGTCTACGACGGGCAGAATGGCGGCAGGTTCCAAGGACTGGGGACAGTGGAGAGGGTCACCGTCGAAGACGGGTGTACGCTGATGCGCCACGTCGCGGTCCTCAGTGTGATCTGCGCGGTAATATTCCTGAGTGTTTGCGGCTGCGTGTCCGTGCAAGGGTACGTGGTGCCTGACGCCGCGACCAACATCGCCACGTTCGGCGCCCTCTATGGGGCTATTGTATTCTCCAACTTGTTCCTCACGGCCGTGTCTATCAAGTATGTGTGACCCTTTTCATTATTACAGTCCGATTTCCATAGGAAGGGCCTTTTAGAAAATACAAACTTATGTTTTTGCCTGTCTGTTAATTGAAACATGACACCTAAACACGGAAATCGAACCCGGGACCCTTGGCTTAGAGCGCCAATCCTCTACCACTGAGCTGTTCAAGGTTCAACTTGTTCTCAGGGTAATTCTTCAATCATAGTTTAAGGCAGAGTCTGTGATGGAAATGTGAAAATCATCGGCTACTGTGAGCTACCTCTCATTGATACCACAGTCACCAGCGATTCGGAAGTGGTTTAATGCTGTTGTTAGAGCAATTACAATTATATGAAAGAACAGTGACGCGGGGGTGGAGGGGATGCGGACCCCCCTACAACTCCCCCTTACAGGCTACGTCACTGGAAAGCAAGAAACAGTATACTTGATTCGGCTACATCCGCAACCTAAGGATCTTTTCCATCTTCTAAGCTTTGATATTCATGTACAATAATTAATAATTGTAAAAATCGTTAGCATTCTTTCACTTTTTTTTTTACTACCAGCATTGATAACATCATATTATATTATTAGTGTTTATTAGTGTTATTTTACAGGTATTGATAATATCTATGAATTATTATTATTATTTTTATTAGCATCGCGTCTTACTACCCGTTCGGGTTATACGCACTTACGCTAATGTGTAATGGTAGGGTGATTGTGAGATGAAATGAATGGAGGACCTACAGTTTAACGTGGAATCCGAACCACGTTGGAGGCCTGGTATTCCTCACATTCACAAGATGTCTTGTCAGAGGTGAAGGAAGGGTTTGGTAATCAGATAAATTTGTGCCGGGACCGAGGATTGAACCCCGGCCGCCAGCACATAAGTCTGAATATCTATGAAAAGTGACAGCCGCAGATCACATGACTTACCATATGAATGTGTGATAATAGATCTAGTAACTTCCCAAACAGTCAGATAAGGCTCTTTTTATGGAAATTGTATCGTACATGCTCCGCAAACAGAGCTTCCGCTGACTTAATCCAAGGGGTGGGGCTTAGGAGGGTCGTGAAATTATAACATAAACAACCTTGTTATGTTGTGGTAACATTTGAAATGATACGTACTCTCGGGGATAGCCTCAACCTCTCGTTGTCAGGTTATTGAAATGACTTCATTAAATTACTCGCTCCTCCTACTATGGTTGATGTTGGTTGTGCAGTTGTTTTGAAATATTGGGTTTTGAAAGAAATTAATGGTTTTCGTTTAATAATCCTAACAGACTCCATGTTTGGCTTGGATTTACATTATTAGGTTGGATTTAAGTCCGACACCTAATCTTAGTCGATAGCATATTTATCTACTGAGCTAAGGGTTCTGGGTTTGATTCCCGGCATAGCCAAAAATTTATCATTGATGGAATGTGGTTTTTATCCTTTCAAAGTGATAAATTATCTGCCAGGGACTGGATGTTGTGTCTTTCCTAATTTTAGGTTAAATTATAAGGCACATGAAGCTATGACAGGCCTAGCAAAGAAAACAAATAAAAGAGTTCATTTATCTTAAAAAAAACGTCATGGTGTAAGCCTATACCGATCAAGCGGCTGCATCCATTAGTGATGTTAGTGCTAACTTTTGCATATAGAGGGTGCTATGTGACAAGCACAATGAACTCTCCGACAATTAATCTCAGTTTTCTAGACTGGAGCTGCTACCTATTTATTTAAATAGCTCCTGTCCTCACGAAGCCGAGTTTGACTCCATTCCCTGCGCCACAGATAAATTCTGGAATCGACAGGGATCGAGCCCAAGACATCAAAAAATGTAGCCAGAAACTCTGATCACTAGATCCCTAGGATGAAAAATGAATATTGTTACAATAGTTTTAGAAGAGATGCACCCACATCAGGGTGGATTTTTTTTTCTTATTAGGGGTATTTAACACACACTTTCTGTACCATCTAAATATGTTAAAACCCTACTTATAAAATAACATTATTATTATTATTATTAGCATCGCATCTTACTACCCGTTCGGGTTATACGCACTTAAGCTAATGTGTAATGGTAGGGTGATTGTGAGATGAAATGGAGGACCTACAGAATCCGAACCACGGTGGAGGCCTGGCATTCCCCACATTCACAAGATGTCTTGTCAGAGGTGAAGGAAGGGTTTGGTAATCAGTAAAATCTGTGCTGGGACCGAGGATTGAACCCCGGCCGCCAGCACAGAAGTCTGTATATAAAATAACAGATCATTAGAACAAACACAACACCCAGGTCTTGCCAGATTAATATCCCCCAATAATAAATGTGTGGTCACATACCAGGAATTGACCCTGGGATTTTTCTGCTAAGTAGAAAGATGCACGCATTGGCGAGTAGTGTATGGATGTGTAAACCAAACTAATATATTATTGTTTATTTTTTTCACTATGCCTTAGTTCTCAATCGGGCTATACTCGTACCTATATAATAACACTGATGGGCTATGGATGAAGAAGGTATAATTTTAGAGGAAGTGTACCAGTATTTGTATGGAGGAAGAGTGCGAAAACATTTAGGATAGCCACCTCTAATACACCCGAGCGGGATTTGAACCCAGATGTCCCTGTGGCCTACAATTTGGTCTAACATGAGATCAACCCCTTAGACCATTCGAACACCGATGTTGGTGTGGATAGCTCACCCCCTATTGCAGAGTCAGACCTCGTCCGTCCCCCATCACCAGTCTAAGGAGAAACCAAAGCCTCAGACCGCATGACCACCAATGTGTGTGTTGTCCAACTTCCCCTACCCCCACACCTGTGTATGTTGTTTCAGGTGGCTGGGCTGCAAGGTGGCAGTCGTGGTCTTCCCGGCGCTCTACGTCCCTTACGCAATCGCCCAGTTCTTCCCGGCCCTCTCAACCTTGGTGCCCACCGCCACCTTGGTGGGTCTCGCGTCCGCCCCCTTCTGGGTCGCGAGGGGCGTGTACCTGAGTCGACTCGCTCGCCTCTACGCGCGGGTCACCGACTCCCCACCACAGATCGCATCGATGCACGTCTTCTCAGCCTTCTTCTCGCTCTTCAGCCTGTGGCAGGTTGTGGAGAGCCTGGTCACAACCTCTGGTGAGTAGCGTCACCTCCCTACCCTCAATGTAGAGATGGATTCCGGTACAGCCTTATCTGACAGCTAGAAAAGTTACTAAATGCTGATTTTCACAGGAAGTACACTTTCGACCAGTAACATTGATTGAAAGTCACTAAAATTTGGTATTCTAGAAAGATATATATTTTTAGATGGCCTTTAAGAATTTAATAAGTTATCAAAAGCTTTAAATAATGCTTCCTAATAGATTATTGTATAATTATTATTTGCACTATTTTAAACCGACTAATAATATAAATACAGACATTGTGTCAACATGAGTTTCCAGTTTTCAAATAATGTGCTTCCTATGAATATCAAACGGAGGACCTACTTTTCACGTATTCATACGTCAATTCATGTGATCTGCAGCTGTCACTTTTGATGGATATTATCAATTATTTATTTATTATTAGGCGTTCTTTCTTACGACAGGTGCAGAGGAAGTGCACTGGAAACAGAGCCCATAAGTTTATAAATTAAATGGTGTTGCCTGTCAATGAAGAAATCAATGTTTACCATAAATTTTATTTGCTCAATCTAGACTGTCATCAATATCATTTCAGAAATATTTATTAACCTTGATGCTAAGTTGAAAATATAGTTTTAACTTTATTTTTACATAGGAAGTATTGTAAACGTGAAAATTTTTGACATCGAGATTTTGATGGTTCTTGATTATTTTTTTTAAGTGCTCCCCCTCCCCATATCCTCCCACCAAATGCCCCAAGCTCAAAATTGTGGGTCTCACAATTGTCTATACCTGGTCCTACAGGCAAAATGGTTTAGCAGATTTTGTTCAAACTTGATAGTTGGATGTTATATTGTCATACCTCAAGGCTAAACCATGATTTTGACTCTAGGCTTAAGATTAAGGCTTTTTTTTACTAATACCTACATAGTAATTTATTTATGGAAATTCAAAATGGTTTCAAAAATGGATTTGACAATTTTGCTCAAAATGGATCTAGCGAGTGTTTTATATAATAATTAGCAATATATACTTATTTTTCAGAGACAGATTGATTTTAGGCTAGTTAAGTGATAACAATTTTTTTTAATTTGAAATATCTTAAAAATTCTTTAGTAATTTTGCTCAAAATGGGTACAGTATATACCTGGGGAGCACTATGCATTTTTATTAAAAAATTAGGTTATTTCACTTATGGTTTATTTTGGGAAATTTGAGATTGTTTTAAAATAGCAATAACAATTTTGTTCTAAATTTTATATCTAAAGATTGTTTCATGTGATTTTTTTTTTTTTCGATGAAAAATTATGAAAGAGATTATGTCAGGCACTTCTTGGGTTCTCCTAAGCTTGTTGTACCTCTCCCCTTTAATCACTCGGTCATTAAGATATGACCTTTTGATTGCAGTGCTACCATTTGCTGAAGTGACAGATGCTACCATTACGGAGGACGGGGGTTGTGGTGTTGAAGCCTGCCCTCAAGATCTCAAAATAGACACATCTCACCTGGTGTGGTATGTCACTAGTGATACCAACATTCTAAGTGGGGTCTACTTAGGACTTATATTGTTGGCATTACTTTTGGGGTTGTTCTGCATCAAGAACTTGGAGATGTGAGTATATAACACGTGCTATTCAGATTGTAGTTTGGTTTATTATTTCTTGATCCTGACATGTTCAAGAATGCTAAGATGTTTGTTTCTTTAAATTTCTTTAATGTTTATATTGCCGATGGTTGTCATGAATGACTTTCCCCTTAAAAAACAGGATGAGAAACGGGAGTTCTAAAGAAATGATCTAGGAGTCACCTGAAAAAGAGGGCAGTAAACCACAAAATGGAAAAATCACTCGTGTTGTACCCTGTCGGCATTAAACCCAGGTCTCTTAGGTGAGAGTTTGTTACCCTCTATATGGAACCAACAATGATATATGGTGAGACACTCATCCATGAACCAAGGACGAATCCAAAAAACAATTTTTATATATATGTTATTATAAATAACTTAAATATTTGTTTTATTTATATTTATTATTTCTAGGAGTTTAGAATGACCTTAAATTGCCACTTTTGAGAATTAGATTCGGAAAGAAAAACGTGGAAGGGTCCCTCCCCCGTTTTTATGTTTTTTGTTTTTCAAATCTAACTCTCAAAAGTGGCATTTTAAGGTCATCCTAAACTCCTGGAAATAATACATATAAATAAATACAAATATGGATAAAACAAATAGTTAAGTTATTTATAATAACATTTATATAATATTCATTAAATGTATGCTATAAGTTGTTACTTACAACCATTCTGTGTTTACTAGTTTTGTCAAACCGCTCAATTACTCGTTGTGGGTCTAAAATGCATTGTGGATAATGGGCATGCAGAAGAGCCAACCCAACGAGTTTGCCTTCCACCACAGTTGTCCTCAGCCATGTTTTGATTAGCCACACCGATGGTACTGCCAGTTACCCTTAACTCTATTTGCAACACCTCAATATGAATTTTCCTGCTATATTATAAATTCTTGTTCATTCACTTGAATCATTACATCCTGCCTTTTACATTGATCCGCTTAAATATATTTATTTTGGCTAAATTCAAATTTTTTCTTGCGTCGCCTGACCATTTAGGAGGGTAAGGGGATTTCCCCCTTCACCCAGCCTCCCTCCGTGGATCCGCCCCTGCCCAGGACAGTGTTCTGCCCTATGCATTTGTATTGCACAAAGCTGGTAAGAATGTGTAGGCTTTGAAAGAAAAACTTCATGAGTATTTAAGTAGAAGAAATCGCATCATTAAAATCGAATTTAATCAATAGCGAATATTTAAGGTTCCAGGCATGTGGAGATCATCTTGTAGACTAAATAAAAGACAAATGGTCCATTACCCGGGATTGAACCAATGCCTCCTAGCTCAATAGTTTATATTTTTACTACTGTGCGACAAGGAGGAAGCCCCAGACATTTAACACATTTTTAACATGGCTGTGGAGTCGGTATTTCAAACTTTTGACTTTGACTCCAACTTCTCTAGTTTTTTACTGTCCAACTCAGACTCGACTCAGTTTTCGAATCTTTCATAAATGGCTAATCTGTATTAATTAGTATTAGTAAGCTTACTGCAGTAAAATGGTCCAATACAGATGATTTCATGTGAAGCTTCTTTGGAATTGTGAATTTAAGTTTGAATAAATTTGTCAATCAAAATTACAAATATTGGTTCTACAAATAAAAAAATGTAAAAAAGAATTGATATAGTTATCATATATTGTTATAAATGTATGTCTTTATTTTATAGTTGGTTCATTTTTAACGGTTTAGACTCCACCCAAAACTGCTCTTCGACTCCATAGCCCTGATTTTAACCATCCCTTGTAGTTGATGCCTATATTAATAGGTATTTTTGTAGGGGGACATTTTTAGAAAACACAAAAAATATTTGTGGTCAACATTGATAACATCTTATTATTTTATTAGTGTTATTTTATAGGTATTGATAATATCTATTAAAAGTGACAGCTACAGATCACATGACTTGACATGAAAACGTGAAGGTAGATCTAGTAACTTTTCTAGCTGTCAGATAAAGCCCTTCATTTGAAAATTGGACTGTACAGATAGTTTTTGTGTTCATTAAATCCATGTCAAAACCATGACTGGGCAAATTATTAAAGAGCTGCCAGCATGCGTTAGCGTCCTCTTGATATATGATTTTGATATGTTAACTAAGAATGTTCCACAGCTATGACGACCAGAGGAAACAGGAAGAAAGTTCCTGGGGGATCCTTCTGGTTTCCACCATCAAGCACCTCCAGGAAGGCAACCAGTTGTTGCTGATGCCCATCATGTTGTGGTTTGGAGTTAACAGAGTGTACGTTGTTGAGGAATATCTACAGGTAGGTATAAAAGTGTTTTAAAAATTATACAACCCGCTTGGGAGGTAAAATGGTCTAAGGCACATCACTCTCACAATAGATTGTACTAGTGATGATGGGAATATCGAAGTTTGAATCCAGTTTGGATGTACTGAGGGTTTTTTTACCCAAATAGTTTACAGCTCTCCTTCCAAGCCAACGAGGGTACAATTCCTCTAAATCCAACCTTCCTCATCCCTAACACATTAGCGTACAGCCCGAAGAGAGTGTCTAAAGCACTGCACTTCTGTGTGACTTGTCTTTTGGTCTTCCTCTTGACCTCCCCCCCCCTCCCACCCCTCCACACACACGCACACTTCAATATCCGACATCTCCTTTGGTATCTTCTCCTCACACGACCGTACCATCTTAATCATAACATCTCTATCCCATCCTACCCTGGCTCCTCTTCAACTATTCTTCTCATGGTAGTACATCAGGGTGAAAGGGTGAGGTGTGTGGTGCAAAAAAAAAAAAGTTTTGAAAAGTTATGAAAACTGGTTTACTTTCTGTGACATATGCTGGGTAAGTGCAAACTTGAGTGTAAATGTTTATTAGTATCCTCAGTTTAAACTCTCTGCCCCTCTACAGACTTATGTGTCTTGTACGTCGGGAGTGGAGCATATAGGGTACATCACAGTTTGCTACGGGATAGCAAGCTCTGTAGCCGCCCTCCTCTGTTGGATGCTGGCCGCTGTGATCCGCCGTGCTGTCATGATAGTCGTGGCAACGTTGGCTAATCTGGCGGTTTTGGCAACCCTGCTACTGTGGGAGCCAGAGTTTGCGAACTTGATCGTGCTCTGCGGTGTGATGGTTATCAGCGGGCTTGCGAATGGAACATGGGCGGTCAATATTAACGGTATTTAATAAAGGTTTTATTTTATTATTCTTTAAGCATGTATAGGTTTTGGCTATAAGTACTTGAAACCTGTTTATAATGGACACCAGACCACTCATTTACATCAGAAATATTCACTTAGACGTTTCAGTGGCTGCAGGGTCAGTCTCACCAAAGACTGGACTGCCGATGGGCGGGGAGATTGTGGTTCGAATCTCGGTCAGGTGTAATGAGGGTGGTTTTTCCTAAATGATTTTCCCCTCTCCCTCCATGTAACTGCAGGAAAATTTACTCTAAACTCAACCTTACTCATCCCTAACACATTAGCATAATTAGTACATATATGTAGCCCCAACAGGTAGTAAGACGCATTGCTAAAAGAAATATGTCTATTCACTTGAACTTCTTGACTAAGATCCCAATATGAATTCCTAACTCCAGAGATGAATTCTTAGCACTCTCTGCCACGGGCATGGAAGGAACAATAATCCGTGTATTATCGCAGGGGTCGGCAAATGGTTGATTTAGCAGAGATTTTCAGTCGATAGTGATAGAAAATTACATGATCATTAAAAGTAAATATTTGAGTCTTCTTAAAATGCAAATATAATATCAAGTTATTTCAAATAATACTTTAATGTGAACAAATAAATCTTGATTGGTAATAATTGGTAATGTTATAAGAAAATGAAATTGTTTAGTTTGAAAATATGTATTTTATTTGTTAAATATTTTTTTCTAGAAAGGTGAGGCCATAAGTATTTTAGGAAGGTTCATTTTAAAGAATAAATATAATATGGGTATACAAAAAGAAAGCAAAAGTAGATGTGAAATGATGGGTGATCGCAGAACCTTTGATAGGTTTGTGAGTAGACCATGGCCTATAAGGTTTGCCAACCTTTGTCTTATAGCATAACTAACATATAATAAATAATGTTTTAATAGTCTCACAACAGTGGCAAATAATACTATGATAAAATCAAGATTAAAAACCGGTATAAAAACATGGGCGAGGGAAATACTTTCTTATGTAATATAATTTAAGCTGCTAGTAACCAGTATGTTCGAATAAAACAAAAAAAATTGGATGTGTTGAACCCTTCCTTCCCCCTTCCCTGACCAACCCAACAAGTCACATACATACGTTTGTTCCAGCCCTGTGTGGTTCCATGTTCCCCGGCGATGAAGTGTCGGCGTACAGTCACCTGATGATGTGGGAGTCGCTCGGCTATCTCGTGGCGGCTGTGTTCAGCGCTCGCCTATGCACGGACGTCAAGCTGTACATTAGTCTCGCACTGCTGATCGTGGGGTCAGTGACGTACTCCTTCGTCGAGTGGGGGCAGAGGGGAAGAAGGAGGAGTGTCGAGAAACTCACAGAGCTGTAGACAAACTCTTGCAGAACTTCAGTTTTATTGATTTTTAAATGAGATGTTGTAACACAAAGTTAAATAATGTCTAAGTCTAAATGAGTAGATGTGAGCAGGGCGCAAAAAATATTTTTAGTACTGCAGCTTACTACCCATTTTGGTTAAATGTAGGTACTATATATGCTAATGTAATTGGGATGAAGAATGCTGTAGTTAGAGAAAATGCGCCTACATTTGCGTGGACAGTGGAAAATTATTTAGGAAAAAACACCATCAGACCACTCAATTGGAATTCAAACCTCGATCGCCCGGTAATTGTTAATCTAATCTAATGCAAGCATGACGCCTTAAGAGCATTTGACCACCGAAGCGAGCTTATAAAACAAAATTGTTATATAATTTGTCTGGACATAATATAGACATTGTGTGGTAAAACTAACCTATGTGTAGCATATCAAATTTTAACTCCAGTCTCGCAGTTGGTATGGGGCAGTTTAACATACTGGGAGTCTTACAATGTCAGTACTAGACTCAATGGTTGGTATAACCTTTTCTGATGATCTTCAGAAGATCTGTGTTCAAATCTAAGGTAAGAGCTCTAAAAAGCTTTTAGCAGGCAGATTTTAAGTTGACATCAAATCTAATGAGGAAGTCACAGGTACTTATATATATATATATAT
>CABFVX010000574.1:199331-251603 GCA_902151425.1 Timema shepardi
TATATATATATATATATATATATATATATATATATATATATATATATTGTGTGTGTGTGCACATCTTACGATTTGTCCAGACTATCCGCATATCTATACTCGTGGGGTGGGGATAATAAAGGCTAAATTTAGAGGAAGTGTACTTGAATTTGCATGAATGGCAAGTTGAAAACGATCGTGGGGGATGGTGGGACACTTAGAACACCCGACCAGGATTCAGCTCTTGACCTTCCCATCAAATTAAACCAAACAATAAGGACACCTTAGCTTTGTCTCCACCAACACAGCTTGTATAAGTGAAAAACTAAACAAAAATATGTGTGTGTGATTGTGTTTATATATATATATATATGTGGAAGGAGTGTGGAAAACAATTCAGGGATAACCATCTTCAATACATCCAACCGAGATTGAACACCGATATATATATATATATATATATATATATCGGGGTTCAATCCCTGAATTGTTTTCCACACTCCTTCCATGCAAATGGAATGGGAGTGCATTTTATCTAAATTCAACCTTCCTCATCCCTGGTTCACTAGTGTAATTAGCACATAAAATGCGTAAAACCTGAACAGGTAGTAAGAAGCCATACTAAATATATATATGTATTTAGCATTGCTCCTTACTACTTGTTCAGGTTATATGCATTTGTGCTAAATACACTAGATAACCAGGGATGAGGAAGGTTGAATTTAGAGGAATTGTACCCACATTTGTGTGGAGGGAGAGTAAAAAGGTATTCAGGAAAAACCGCCCTCAGTACAGCCCACCAGGAATGAACCTTGACCTCCCTGTCATCGGCAGTCTAGTCTATTGCGAGAGTGATGCCTTAGACCCTGTGGCCATCGTAGCAAGTCAAGTTATATTAAACTCAAAATGGCTTGTTCTCTAATTAATTATAATCATAATAAAGTAAGATGTCTCCACATGCACAGTTTTTATCAATGTTAATGAGTGATGGAGCATAGTAGCTTTTCATTGTGGTGCTGTAAAATAATTGTTATAATTTTCAATAATAAGAACAATGATTTATATTTTTCGAGTCAAGTTTTATTTGCAAATAAATAATCAAATAAAAAAAAGTCTTTTCTTATGATAAATTAACACAAACTACAGTAAACAAACAAATTAATATCATAAAAATTGTACATTCCATCCAAACTTACAAACAGGGCAGTTATAAACTCCGAATAGAAAATCATTTTAATATTTTTGAAGGAGAGTATTATGATTAAAGAGAATGAAACAAGGGAAAGCACCGGGTGTGGACCAAGTGATTGTGGAAACGATAAGAGAAGCAGGTTAAGTTGGTATACAGGGGTTATAAAGGGTGCTGTGAGTGGTTTGGAAGGAGAATAAGGTACCGGAAGACTGGGAAAAAGGAGCTATAAAACCAAATTTCAAGAAAGAAAACAGAAAGAAGTGTACAAATTGTATGTGTCACTGTAGAAAAATATATGAGAATATACTGGAAAAGAGAATAAGAAATAAAATGAAAGGAAGGTGGAGAGAGGAACAGTATGTATTTAGGGAACATAGGTCTACAATAGACTTGATCTTTGCCATATAACAGCATGGATTAGGGAAAGATTTGGTAATGGTATTTATGGATGTGTGAGAAGGCATATGATAGCATGGATATAAATAAAGTTTGGAAACCAATGGGGAAGGCCGATATGGAAAAAAGAATTGTAATTAAAGTGAAAAGTACACATGAGGATAACAGAAGTTGTGTTAAGACGGAGAGTGGTTCCAATTTTTTTTTAAATGAGCAAAGCAGGGTAGTATCCTTTCACCATTATGTAATATATAATGTATATATGTAATGGTAATGGAAATGGTCACAAATAAAGTGGCTGGAAAAATCAGGGAAGAAATAATGAAAGCCATGATGTTTGCTGATGACTTGATAGTATGGGAGGAGAAGAAAGAGTAACTACAGGAACAGCTAGAGGAATGGAAATTAAATTTAGCATGGCGAAGTGTGATGTGATGGTGAGGACAAGGAAGAGGGTAAGGCCTAGTAAGATTATAAAGTTGGATGGAGTAGAGTTGAGAAAAGTACAGAATGTAAAATATCTTGGAAGCGCGAATGAGGAGAAAGGTAGAAGTAGAGATGATCTAATGAGAAGAGGACAGCATGGAGAGTTATTATTATTATTATTATTATTATTATTATTGTTATTAGCACCGCGTCTTACTACCCGTTCAGGCTATACACACTTACACCAATGTGTAATGGTAGGGTGATTGTGAGTTGAAATGGAGGACCTACAGTTTAACGTGGAATCCGAACCACGGTGGAGGCCTGGAATTACCCCACATTCACAAGTTATTATTAATACACGTTGGAGAGTTGTTCTATAGGTGCATAAGAGACCTGCTATGGAGAAGAGAAGTGCCCTTAAAGTGTTCTATATGGCATACTTTGTACCAATTGTGCAAATGCAGAAGAAACATAGATAATTAATGTAAGAACGACTAGGAAAGTGGAGGCTATGGGAATGCTGTCACAAGGGTTGATAGGATAAGGAATGAAGTTATCCGGGAAAGAATGGGAGTACACGAATAAGATAGTAGAGGAAGCAAGACTGAGATGGTATGGGTATAATGAGGATGGAGAAGCAAAGAAAATGATGGAAATTAATTATGTAGGAAAAAGATTGCAAGGGAGACCAAGAAAGAGATGGATTAGATAGCATAAAGTGGGCAAGTGAGAGGAACAGAATGAGAGCAATTAAAGGCGGAAGAATAAAGGAAGATGGAGGCATTTTCCTAAAGTGACCTGGCCACAGACTGGAAACAGTTGTCGTTGTTAATTATGAAGTTGTTGATGATGATGATGATGATGTTTATTATTATTATTATTAAAATAATAAAATATTTAATAGTAACAATGAAATAAAAGTTGACATAAATGAAAAGTAACATGAAATACTTATAAATTCTTTCTTTGATTAAAGCACCTTAACCACATTATATATTCATCTAGTAACAAAAAACAACTATTGATATATAGTTACATTTAAACATTTATTCATATGTAACTTTCATGTTTTAAACAAAATCATCAAGCTATTTTTAGTCACAACTATCTATGTTAATTGAATAATACTGTTACATAAAAACTAAATAGAAATACTAGAAACAAAAAAAACATCTATATAACTAATAATTAATAGGCATAATATACAAAATATTAAGATGAGTTCTATAAATTATTTGATAATTTATTATTTGTACATGCCCATACAATAATATTTCATTTCAATCACTATTAAATAGGTGTAATTTAGTTGGCTTTTAATTAACTATGAAAATGTTAACACACACAAAAGTATTGTTTTCGATTTATTTTACTAACTAATTATTAAAGAATCAAAAAAATAATTTCAGTAATAAAACTCTTTCAAATAAACTCAAAATATTAGTATAAGTAATACGCAGGTCAAAATATATTCAACAATCATATCCCAATCTATAAGGACAAAAACAAAGGTTTTATGAGGACAGGGTGCATTGGCGGTCTGAGTTCACTGATAAAAGGAATGGACTAGGCGTAGGAAAGAAATAATAATAATAATAATAATAATAATAATATTAATAATAATATTAATAATAATGATGATGATGATGATGATGATGATGATAATGATAATAATAATGATAATAATGATAATGATGATGATGATGATAATAATAAACTTAATAAACTTAATAAATGAGTTAACACAGACACACAAACAAAATAAGGGGCATTTTTCAATCATAAAATATTTTTAGTTCCCCAACTTTTAACTGCTTTTAGGTCTAATAATTTCAGTTAGGTCACTTTGAATGTGACTTATTTAATATTTTGTGTACATTTTTTGAATATAATGTGGTGGTAATTAGATATCAAAATTGTTCTTTCAATTGGGACTTTTTTTTTATGTTGTGATAATCACAAATGGGCTTAATGCTGGGATAGGATTCAACTTAAAATTTAAGTAATACAAAGTTTACTTGACGTTCACATAAAATAAAGAAATATAATGTGCAATCAGAATTCACATGATGTAAAATAGTAACAATTCGGGTAAAACACAAACAATGAATTTGGACTGTTTGAAAACAGATTGTTTACTAGAATGAAACTCTCAACAGTTAAGGCTGATCATGCTTTAAGTTCTTAAAATAAAATATTACTGGAGCTACAAAATAAAGTGTAACAAGAGGTCACAACTTTTGGGTGTTTACGAGAGGCGGACTGCACCGAAAGAGTCTGCGTACCTCAGACCAATTAGTGAAGTACTAAATAGCTGTGTTGACGTTGCTCCCAAAATTATTGGCTGGCAGGAATACATGGTACACTTAACTAAATGTAACTTGAAAGTTCTCTACTGAACAGCTATTATGTTAAGTGAATGTCATGTCAACGTTAAATTAAGTACATTGTCATGGCCTATATTTAAGATATGTGCCATTAAGTGAACATTAAGTTTATTGTGAACCCAGTATAAGGTATATGTTCCCGGACTATACTCATTTTCCAAGTATCCATTAAGTATTTATGCAATCAAAATAAATTATATACCTTCAAGGAAAACCTCTTTTTGCTTTTTGAGGTATTTTGTTATATTTGGAAGAAGGTATAATAAAGGTGGATCAAAACATATAAAAGGGAACACATTATGGCTTTTACAGTGAAAAGAAGAATACACATAACATTATATATTGCTGCCAATGGACAAAAAAAAAATTGCTGCCTTTTGAAGAAAATCTATTGTTACCGCCCAATACTTTAACAGTTTCTGCACCTTCTTGCAGTTTAAATAATAAATATAATATGTGATGACAAAGTTTAGATAGAGCCTATTGGCAACTAGTATAAGCGCCGTGGTTCTGAGTTGCTACTTTTAACCAGAATGCTTTGAACAGCTGAAAGAATCACCCTTGCATTGACCAGTCTTGTGATGGCCAGGTATTCAAACTTATTTGTGTCCGGCATGTGCTTAATCGTCCTAATAAAATGAATTAAATTTTATTGAAGCCTAAAGTATGTAAAACTAATAAACTTATCATAAATGAGAGAAGGTAAGGTTAATAGAAACACATAAAAAGGAACAATCCCATTATGGCTTTTAAAGTGACAAGAAGAACATAATAAACTCCATGTTGAGTCTGTTCCCAATTATGTGTTTCTATCCTTCTTACCAATACCTTCTTCCACGTATGACAAAAAGTACACCAAAAATCAAAAAGTGGTTTTCCTTATAAAGAAATAATATCTTTATAAGAAGTAGTTAATTTTCACGTGCTTATTACTGAGTGTCCAACTCAAACACTTCTATGAAGTGTCTCCTTCCTTCGAGATACCTCATGGCCTCTGAAACATCATTAAACATGAATGGATACTTAACGATTTTTTTTAAATCAATAATTAGTTTTTATTTACTAAGCTTTAAACATGAGTTACAAGCTAAGTTAAAATTTTGATGACATAACTTTAAAAAATTCCATATGAAATTTCTTTCTTTCCCTCTTGCCTCTATGTTTACCTTACTCTCCTAATATGTTTACCTCCCTCCACTTTCCTATGCTTACTTTGTCTTCACAAGAAATAGTTTATGAAAAGTAGCTTACCGTTGTAAGAGTTTGGGATAATATCCGGCACAACCTCTGGCACTTTGTATGTGTAGTGGAAAACATTTGTGGTTGTGGGATGACCACTCGAGGCATCAAATACTTCCGCAAATACCACAATCTGCATGTAGTTCTGCTGTGTGAAGGCCACCTAGCAGTGAAAACAAGTCAGTCGTGAAGTAACTAGACTCGCCATGTGACACATTAAATATAGACACCATTCTGTTCAAAATGTTAACTATCCACACGTATTGTCTGGTTTGCTGAAAACGTGGAAGTCGAGGTTCGGATACTGGATGAGGGTACTAAACTCACTAAGGAGGAGCTTTTTTTGTGACAGTCATAAACGTAACCTAAATAGTATTCATAAATTCATAAATTATAAGTCAAGTCATGTGATATGTAACAATCACTTTTCATAGATATTATTAATGCTATGCTGCTGACACTAAATGGTTTACTATGACATAGCTTCATATTTCATAACAAGAATAAGAGGTGAGCTTTAGTACACATTTATAAACACTTACTTAAATAAAGATTTAATTGTGCCCTAAAGTAATCTTAGTGATAGGGAAGAAAGTCAATATGAAAGAATAGGTGGGCCAGGTTTTGATAGAAAACCAAATACACTTCTTTCTTAATTTCTTTACACTTCCAACCCATCACTTTCACCATATGCGTGTATCACTGGCTTTTTATTATTAGGGAAGGACAGAACAAACCAATTTTCACTTTGAATTAAAGAATAAAAAGTATTTGATAATAAATGCATAACACAAAAAAATTGAATCAAGTCTATAAATCACATTTTTTTAAATTTATGGAAATTTATTTTCAAAGCTGAATCCAGCTTTTCCTTCAGGTTTCCTTCTTTCTTCATCACTTAAATTACATTAATTTACATCGTTTCCATACATTTCTAAGTCATAGAACAATTATTCAATTATTAGTTTCAATAAAATAAAGATTTAACTTACATTAGAATGCATTCGTAAAAGTGATCCAACATTTACAGGTTTGTGGAAACTGATGTCACTAATATGACAAAGTTTAGGTCGATGTTTGCTGTAAAAAAGAAATCTTATTGAAGACCTGGCAATCGACTACACAGATTTTATGTTGATACATGAAAACAATTTATAAAGAAATAATACTTCAACTTAAAAATATTTCACTTCCAAGACACAAGTATTTTGAGTTTGTAACAAGTCACCTGTAAAGATATCCTGTCATCCATGACAATTCCATAGCTTGTCTCATAAGGAAACCTCCAAATACTTTATTGTGCAAATTACGATCCTGAAAGTAAAAAAATAAAATTCACTTGAGTAAAAAATAAATCACGTTTGTGATTTTTAATAAAGAGATAAATCCATTTTGCAAATTAAAACATATAAAGAAGTTTTAGGTCTGTTTGGTTGTTTGATACCTTAGTTGTTGTTTTTGCACTAGATCTTAATACCCATTTGGGATACATGCTTATGTACTAAATACTCTAATAGGTTAGGGATGAGGAAGGGTGAATTTAGAGGAAGTGTATCTGCATTTGTGTGGAAGGAGTGTAAAAACATTTGGGAAGAATAACTCACAGTACACCTGACTGGGATCAAACCCCAATCTCCCCATCCTTTGCAGTCTAGTCTATTGCAAGAGTAGCACCTTAGACCATGCGGCCACCAAAGTGGGTGATTCCTTTGTTCTACTGGTTCTTGGGTCATCGGTTTTTAGTTAAATATGTACATTTTTTTATCCTGATAAATACATATGACTTAGTAAAAATAGTTTGCATAAAAATAAATTGTAGTTTTCAATAAACCAATTATTTGAAGCTTTTTGTCTACTGGCCCATCAGATGAAAATATTTTAGCCATCTGATAATTAATAAAGTTAAAAATAATGGTAATAAAATAACTGTAGACTAATTTGTTTGTTTGAGTGGCATTTGAAATCAAGGGATGATAGCCGGCAATCGAAACAATAAAACTGTAACTGGTAGAATTTTAAAACTGATCCATCACTGTAATAAGTTAATTGTGTAGTTTAAAGTTGGTTGATTGATTTCTAATGGCCTGAATACTGGAGTTCTTCCATTTTCCTTCTTGCATCCTAATAGCGATGTGTTATATCAATGCCATTTAGAGCGCTACAGTGGACTAAACTAAACTCCACGGCATCAGCCCACAGTAGGGCCATACCGATCACAGTCTGTTGGTGAAAATAGTGCCAACTTCTGCAGATAGAGGGTGTCATGTGGTCAGCACAACAAACTTTCTGGCCGTTAATCAATTTTCTAGACTAGAACTGCTACTTTTACATTCAAGTAGCTTCTCATTTGTCCTCACGAGGCTGAGTTGACCTCGTTTCAGACCCAATGCTTCAAAGAATATCTGGAAGTGTCGAGTGTTGAACCGGGGATCTCTGAATCTTTAGCCAGGAATTCTGATGACTAGACCACAGATGCAGTTCTACAGTGGACTAGATAATCTCTATCCATTGTATTATCAGCTTCTTTACAAGGTACACAGTGAAGAGATGGATAGAAGTGGTAAGACAAGCTATCAAGGCCTTTATACAGCCAAGAAAGGTCGACAACAGGTATCCTTGGCCTTTCTGGAATTAGTGTCCTGTCAATGATAATGCTACACCTTCTATATGTACTCTCATTTTCCGTTTTTTATCTTTTTCTCCTTCTTGTACAGCTTTCTTAATGATAAGTTTTGAATTAGGGAATTATATTTATTTGAAGCTACCTGCTTAACTTTAAATTAAGAAATGTAAGTTTTATATGCAAATTTTATCACATTTACATGATAATTTTCAAGTGAAGATAGCATCAAGTGTAGCTGGTTTTCACATGAACTCCAATTAAACTTATTGCAACATTGTAAAATATGTAAGTAGAGCTATAAAAGAATTATTACTACAGTGTATATGACAATTGTAGCTTTCTAAACCTCTAAATAAAAACTAAGATGTGTTATTATATTAACATTGAATACTACCTCAGGATGGCTGAAGATAATGTTGCTGAGTTTGGCATCAGACATCCATGTGCTATTAGGGGATAAGTTTCGACGGTCAAACGCAATACTATCCATGTCGACCGTCTTCAAGAACAAGTCATGAATCACCCTTTGTTCAGTAGCGTCAGGCAACGATCTTAGCAATGAGGTAGTCTTCTCCTGTTGCCGTTTTCTTTTACGATCTAAAACATTTCAGAACATCTATGACATTTTAACAGAAATCAAACCTGCTTCGATGGCCGCATAGCCTGAGGTGCTACTCTCGCAGTGGGCTAGACTGCTGATGATGAGATTGAGGTTCGAATCTTGGTCGGGTGAACTTCGGGTGGTTTTTCCAAAATTATTTTCTACTCTGCCTCCACACAAATATGAGTACACTTTCTATAAATATTACCTTTTTCATTCCTAAAATTATTAGCGTAATTAATTTATAGGAGCATAACCCAAATGGGCAGTAAGATGCGGTGATAAAAAACATGAATCAAAACGATTACATCTTTTTAGTCCTTTTGTTTCCTCCAAAATGTATTAATATTGTGTTGGTGTTGCAACATTAGCAAAAATTTTAACTTTTGGTTAATGCGGCATTTCTATTATCGGTTAAAATAATACCTTTCAAGTCCATTTTAACATCTACTAATACAATCCCAAAATAATAACCATGTGTATTAGAAATTTACTTTTTAAAATGTTAGGATTTAATGCCTAAATGTAAAAGTATTAATTATTAAGTGGGGTGAAAAGGTGCATCTATCTAAAAGCTTATATGTGGAAGTTTTTTTGTTTTTGTTTTTTGTACTCCATTTTACTTACTACCCATTTGGGCTATTCCCATATTTACACTATAATGTATTAGGAATGAGAAAAGTCATATTTAGAGGAAATGTACACACATTTACAGAGGGACAAAGTAGGAAACTATTGACGGAAAAACCATCCTCAGTACTGGGATTCGAACCCCAATCTTCCCCCATCATTGGCAACAGGGCTGTGGATTTGGGCGTTAAGCCTTCTACTCCGATTTCTCTATTTTCCTACTACCCAACTTCTTCATAAATGGTTAATGTATATTAATTAGGGATTATGTATATTAATTAGTAATAAAAAATTTACAGCAGTAAAATGTTCCAATACAGATGGCTTCATGGGAAGCTTCTTTGACATTGTGAATTTAAATTTGAATAAATTAGTCAATTCATATTACAAAGATTGGTCTTAGAGAACAAAAAAAGTATAGAATTAAAATTATATATTTACCTTAGTATATTATTATAATATTTTAAGTTTTTATTTTGAAGCCAGAGTCAGGAGACTGTATAATTTTACAGACTCCAACTCTGAACCCAGCCAAAATTGCTTCCAACTCCGACTGCAAAGCCCTGATTGACAGTCCTGTCTATTGCAAGGGTGACACCTTAGACCAGGCGTGTCAAACTCATTTGATCGTAAGGGCCACAATTAACTTTAAAAATACTGACGAGGCCACATTTAAAAAAAATCTACTGTCAATATCTTAGGTAAAAAAAATCACACTTAATATCTTAGTATTACACAAACAAAAGCGTAGACCCTCCTATGTAACAAAATAAGAATAAGATTGAAAGCAATAAAAGAGACTAACCTTCGCCTCCCGCTAATATCTCTATCTCCTTATCCCCTTTGGGAACAAGCTTGTTAACAATGGCTGCCGCCGTGTTGGTGGAGTTCCGTGCCGCCATCAAAAACAATGCTCGCGTTAGCTTCTGCCAATGGCCATGAAGGTTCTGTTCCAGCCAAACCACAACCTCTATGGAGGAGCGGCCTACCCATGACACATGGCCAGATAGGCGGATATCTGCGTCACTCTAAAAAATGTTAAAGAAACTTACAGTATTCACAGTAGGATTTTATCAATTTACAGCGGCTGATAAAACAACAATATGTAGATTACATTACAACATTAAGTTCAAGCACTCACAGATATATATATACAAGATTCATTTAGTTTAAACACAGTATATAAAATAACTATTGAATGGTTAGCAGCGAAAACGCCTACAACCAGAAATAGATTCACATGGTTGTTGCATTCATGAAAATAAACCTATCTTCTTCATAGTAAATAGAGGAAATGGCAAGAGTTAAGGAACGTGATGAGTAAAAACTAATAAGAAGGCAGCAGGGGTAAATGTTCTATATATCTGAAAGAATCTGCTGCTATGGAAACAAGAAGTGCATTTGAAGCATGAGAAAGTGCTGTATAGGGGTACTTTGTACCCATAGTTTCATATGCAGCAGAAATATGGATATTGAATGTAAGAGAGACTAAGAAAGTGGAGGCCATGGGGATTAAGTTTTTGAGGAGCATGTTAGCTGCCACAAGGAGAAACAGGATTATGAATTAAGTTGTTTGGGCAAGATTTGGGGTGCATGAGATAGTAGAGAAAGCAAGACTAAGATGGTATGGCCAAGTAATTAGAATATTGGCGTACATGAGATAGTAAAGGAAGCAAGGCCGAGTTTGTATGGCCATGTAATGAGGATGGAAAAGGAGAGAATTTCAAGGAGAATGATAGAGGTGTGATATTTAGGAAAAATACTGCACGGGATACCAAGAAAAATATGGGAGGATCAGTTAAGAGAAAGAGTGCAAGTGAAAGGAGAGTATTAGAAACAAATTACTAGAAAGAAGAGTGATGGAAGGAAAGAGAAAGATGGAGGAATTTACTCAACCGGCCCGGCCACAGGCTGGGATCAGTTGATGATAATGAATATGAAGATTATGATTTTATTCCCTGATTTATCTTTTAAAACCAATAAAAATAATAAAGACAGTTGAAAACATCACTCATACTATGATAATGGTTGGTGAGAATTGAATACAAGAGATGCCTTTCCCAGAAACATTTGCTTTGCAAGTACCATACATACCAACATGTTGCTTTGCAGGGGCTTACTGGCGCAAATTCATTAGAGAATAACTCACCTCGGTGGTGTAGTTGGCTAACGCGCCAGTTTCATGTTGAGCTAGATTGCCGAGGACATGAAGATCAAGGTTCGAATCACGGTCGGGTGGACTGGGGGTGGTTTTTACGTGATGGTTTTCCACTCTCCCTCCACACAAATGTGGGTTCACTTCCTCTAAATTTAACCTTCCCAATTCCTAATCCATTAGCATAATTAGTACTTAAGCATATAACCTGAACGGGTAGTAAGACACAATGTTATAATTTAATTTTAATTTTTTTTTTAGTTGAAGAATAATTTTAACTGTATTTTTTCCAAACAAATGATTGCATAAATTTGAAAATGGTAATAATACAACTTCTATCGCATTCTATAAATTCATAAATAAACTAATTCATATGAATGAAAAGCTGATTGTATCCAATAGGAGATTATAAAATAATTTAAATAACCTTTAGCCGTATTAAAAGATAAAATTTCTCTATTACTTAAATCCATCAAAATTAACATAAAAGGGGAAATGATCTAATGAACTATAAAAGTGTTGCATTTTACCTTGGCCACGAGATCTGTGAAACTGATCTGGTCAACAAGCACTGTGACAATAACGTAAGGAGTGACATCACCAGGTTTCATCTTGGGGTTGGAAATGTGCTGATGGGCCACCCACACTGGTGCACAAAAAGGGTCAAAGAAAGATAATATTACTACAAAAAGAGTTTGACAGAAATTATTATTTAAACTTTAGCACGTTATTTAATTTAGTTTTGTTATTTTACTGTAGGTGATATGCTAAGTGAAAACATCTAATTTTTTTGGTTATTTCTTCAAGTTACAAATTAAAGCCATAAAACACAAACTTATTTTGTTATTAGATACAGAATGTGAACCGTCATAATAGTGTGTTCATGTAGATGACATTTTAAAATATGTAAAAACACAATTTACTAGTACTAACAAGAAAAAAGGGACAAACAGTTTTGAGAATCTAAAATGAAATGATATCTTATAATTTTTCCTTTCTTTAATAGGTGTTTTTCTTTTGTTAACACTAATAAGTTTATATTTTAATATTCTTCATTACGATACAGATTCATGTGGTTGAAAAATGACTTACTGATCTTCCAATTAAACAAAAGAAGCTATGGTTGAATTCTGAAGAAACTTTTACAAACATATTTTTGTGTGATGTTATTTTATTGATATGGTTATTATTTATCAAAAGTAACAGATGTAGAGCACATGACTTGGCGAATAGATGAAAATTATTTTGGTGAATCATATACTTGTTTAAAAAGTGTATTCCTATATAAATTGGACTGTACTATAAAATGGTACCTGAACTGAAGGATAGGACAAGAACCAAATCAACATTTAAAAAAAATTATATATAGAAAATAGATATTTAAATGTATTATTTGATTTTAGAAGAACCAAATAAGTGTAGGTACTCCACCTGCAAACATGTCCATGTCTTCCAGCAAACGACCAATCCGGATGCTACCGAGAAACGTGACATACTTATCTTGCAGCGATTGGTCAGTGGATAGAGGAATGATTGCACTAGTGAAACTGTCCTATTAGAGAAATAAAATAAACGTCATTGTTATTAAAACTCACAAACAAATGCCCAACGAGAAATAATCATCAAGTTTGAAATACTCATTTATTCATTCGTAGATTTGAAAAATTACACATGGGCATGGAAATTGAACCCGGAAGGGAGGTGACGAGGACCTTGGCTTTGCATGCCGATGCTCTAACACTGAACTATCCAGGATTCATCCAGTGCTCAAGGTCATTCTTCAATAATAGTTTAAGACAGAGTTTGTGATGGATGTGTAGGAGTCATCGGGTGCTATCGGCTTTCAGTGATACCACCATCATCGGCGGCTCGAATTTGTTGCGTACTTAATTCTCGTGTCCAGGTGTGATTTTTCAAATTTACAAATATAATACTTGATATGGCTGTATTTGTAACTTAAAAGATCATTTTGATCTACCAAGCTTCACTATTCACTATTGTACAATCAATTGTTCAAGTGCTGCTTTTCTTCATTTATTAGCGTTATAAAATTTGTGTATGTAAAGACCTGCAGGTGCTTATTTAACAACATATGACCACATATGGGTGTTGCCTGTGATTCGAAATAAAAACTGTTAAAACACTTAGAAATTATATCTGGACTAGACTTGAGTAGGCCTACTTTATTAGGTTGAGTTTAATCTCAAAATAGCTGTATAACCCGAACATAAGATGCGATGCTACAAAAAATTAAAATAAGGGAATTCTGAAAACTAATTAAAATGAAAGGTTTAATCTAAAATTAACAGTTGAATAAATCTATCTCATTATGATAAATATTTTCACATACCTGCATACAACGTTCTGGTAGTTCATCTCGACTCTCAGGCAGAAGGTCCAACAGATGAGCGCGTGTGCCTTGAAGGGGTTTGTAGCCACGATGTACCCCCATCAACTGTATTAGATTTGATTTTACTAAATTTAACAAAATACAAATTAAATTACATATCATTCATTCCAAAGTGGAAACAAACTTAAAATATTAAGTAGTAAAAAAATTCCTTTAAAAGTGTGTCATCTATAAAATAATGAAAGTTTATAGAACACCGGAATAAATCATGGTTAAAATAAAATTAGGATACACTATTTTCAAAAACATACTTTCTTAAGTCTATCATATTATGTCACTCACAGGGAGGAACATGATTAGGAATAAAGTTGTTCTGGCAATAGTTCAGGTATTGTAAGTACATGAGATAGTAGAGGACACAAGGGTTAGGTAATATGGACATGTAATGAGGATGGAAAATGAGAGGATATCAAGGAGAATGAAGGGGAAAAAACCACAATGGAGATCAAGAAAGAGACAAAAGGAGAAGATAAAAGAAAGGGTGAGAAGGGATAGGAGAAGAATAAAAGTAAATCAAGGATGTAGAGTTATGGAAAAAAAGAGGAAGATGGAGGCATTTTACTAAAAACTACCCGGCCACAGGTTGGAAACAGTTAATGATGATTATGATATGATTTAGGTTTTACAAATATTCTATCAAATAACCTTTGGTGAGTAAGTATAAGTGAAACTGATTTAAGAAAGTTTATTTTCCATTCAACAGACCTAAGGTGTTATAGATTTTTTTTTTTATTTATTCAATACAATGACTTGCAGGCAGGTATATTTAAGGCACATCCAAAGGGAAAAGTCAGTTTTAAAAATGTACTGTCTCTAATAAAGTCATAGAGCCTACTATAAGCTTTTTTTTATATATGTTTATATCCAAGGGGTTGTAGCGCCCAAAACTGCACTTATAGAAATCTAAACAATTCATGGAGAAAGAACATGGTATGAAATATATTTTTGAAAATACAAAGTTTTTTTTTGCGTTTAATATTCATAACATTTCACTCTAATATTAGTACCGGTACTTAGCAATAGTCCAGATGGGTACCTAGAAAGATGCAATGCTAAAAAAAAAAATATTGTTATTTAATTGACATTGATAAAATCAATTATTATTAGCACCGCGTCTTACTACCCGTTCGGGTTATAAGCATTTACGCTAATGTGTAATGGTAGGGTGATTGTGAGATGAAATGGAGGACCTACAGTTTAACGTGGAATCCGAACCACGGTGGAGGCCTGGCATTCCCCACATTCACAAGATGTCTTGTCAGAGGTGAAGGAAGGGTTTGGTAATCAGATAAATCTGTGCCGGGACGGAGGATTGAACCCCGGCCGCCAGCACAGAAGTCTGACACCTTACCACTAGACCACCAGGCCACCTTGAGCTTAAAGATTCTTGAATTAAATACTGGTATGATAAAACGTTTCCTCAGACAATTTGGCGAGAGGAAGGAAGTTTTTTGACAATTATGAAATCTAGGATGTACTGTACAAAAACAATTTTCATAAAAAAAAAATATATAAATAAAGTCATCTGATACGCAACTGTCATTTTTATGGATACAATAAACACCTATAAAAATAAATTGTGTTGATGTTGACCACAAAATAAAAATAAAAATTTTTTAAAGGCCCTTTTTTTCAGCATCCTACAATTATAGTTCTTGCTTAATTAAGATCTGTAATAAACTTATTAGCTAACGCGCTAGTCGTGTTGAGCTCGACTGCCGAGGATGGGGAGATCAAGGTTCGAATCTCGGTCGAGTGAACTGGGGGTGGTTTTTCCTAAATGGTTTTCCATTCTTCCTCCACGCAAATGCGGGTTCACTTCCTCTAAATTCAACCTTCCCAGCTCCTAATCCATTAGTGTAATTAGTACTTAAGCGTATAACCCGAACGGGTAGTAAATAATAAATAAATGTAATAGACTTATAACCACAGCTTTAATTTGCTCAGTCACAAAGAGGCTTATATGAATTAATTGAAGGAAGTGCACCATCATTCGCTTGACCAGGTAAAGAAACTACACGTACACTTCCCCCTTTTCAGTGAAACCTGTGAGAATTTAAGTTTTGATTCCCTAGTCAAAGTTCACCGGCACATTTCTAAACTTAGTTTACAACTATAGAGGCCATATAGTTGCAGTAACATAAAAAGAATTGTTTGAATTAATTAAATTTTACTTAATTTTTTTCAGTGAATCATCACTTAACAAAGCAGCACATAACTTACCTTGTTGAACTGTGGTAACTTCATTATTTTGAGTAGAGAAAGCTGCAACACATCTAATAAAAATACATTTATCATTATTATTATTATTATTATTATTATTATTATTATTATTATTATTATTATTATTATTATTACTAGAGTAAACTAATGATGTTTTACTACTTTCATTTTCTAGGAATGAAATCAGAGATTATAATATTGTTTTAAAACATTAGTAAAGTGAGGTTATGTAGTATGTTTATAGCTCTCAAACAAGTATTACAGTAATTGGTATTAGATAGCACTTGTAGTATTACTAACCCAAAAAACTTACATTTTTCCATTTATTTTGTATTTGTAAAGACACAAACATCTTGTTAAATGCCTAGTTAGTAAAGAGGGCATATTTACAGATGATACAAAAGTAAACATTCACCAGAACAAACAGCTGATCAACTGCTGATAGCCAGTACCTAGCCAAACTGTTTCTCAAATCAGGCACACCCACATGATATCATGTTACAAAAATAAATTAAATGTTAAGACTGTTGAGGAGGGAGGGGTAGTCTGCAAAATTAGTTTCTTCAAAAACATAAAATAGCTAACTTACTTTTATGTTTGAGGGAAAAAAATAAAATAAATAAACTTTTTAATCAATAATTTTTTTTAAATTGTTTTTATAGCTTTTAAAAAAAAGTTGCACCTGCTTAACCAAGAGAGTAGGCCTTACCTAAATATATTTTAAAAATTCTAAAATTTAAAAAAATATTTGCTTGGTGCCTTATATATTTTTTTTTTTTTTAGCACAGTGATAGGTACTCGTTCGGGTATGTACTAATTACAATATTGGTTTTAGGGATGAGAAAGGTTTAATGCAAAGGAAGTGTACCCTAATTTGTGTGGTGGGAGAGTGGAAAACCATTTAGGGAAAAAACCTGTCATTGGCAGTATAGTCGATTGCGAGAGTGACATCTTAGACCAAGTGGCCACCAAAGCAGATCCTTTATATTAAAATGTATGAAGGCACCGGTATATATTTCAAAATAATTACTCTAATGTTTGCTTGGAATAAATATGCTAGAAAAATACAAACTATTTTGGCATCCTTTGTGACTTTAATCCTAACTGTATGCGAGTGGGAAACCAATCATTATGACATTTTTAAAATGTAATTTCATTTTGAATCTCTATTAAAAAACAATATTGACATACTAACATATAATTTTCTGCTTTTCTGTCGAACAGAGTGTACCCATTGTTATCAGTGTTCTGCAAGCCAGCAACATACTGAAGAAAAGCTAATGAAACATGTTCAAAATTTAGTGTCAAAGAAATGCACCTACATTCACTTGGACAAAGGATTGACATTTGCATATAAATTTCGAGGGATTTGGCGAGAGAAAAATAAGTACCAAAGAATACTGTACAAGATATTCTATACTCCATTCACGGTAGGAATTACTCTCTGAAAGGTCTTTTTTACTACCAATATCCTACTATATAATAGACTTCTGGTAGGGAAAAAGGCCTTTCGGAAAACAATTCCTATGCTGAACAGACTTTATGTACCCATGGTAATGAATAAATCGTGGACAATAGATAAGAGTGATAATAGGTAAGTAAAGGCGATGGGTATGAAGTTTATTATGACCATGTTGGGTGTCACGAGGGAGGATAGAAGTTAAGAAACGAGGTTGTGCGAGAAAAGCAGGAGCACAAGTCTTGAATTAGATAATAGGGGAAGCACGAGAGAGTTGGTAGGGCCATGTCAAGAGAATTTGAAGAGAAGGATTGTTGAAAATTATGTTGAGAGGAAAAATATGTTTTGTTGAAGGCAACAAATGTTTTAATTGCTAAAAAAAGGGTGTCTTCCTACATTTATGGAAGGATTTACACTCCGTTTAATCCCAAGGGCAACAGTCCATCTTGAGTGATTACACCATGGCCCAATCTTAAAGCTACACCATAGTAAAAGCAAACAAGGTAAGCTTGCAAACTTTTAAGGTAAATAAAGGGTACAAGAAACGGAATTCAAATATAATATCCAATATTTTTTTAAATATTTTTATTTACTTTCATTACAACATAAAAATACACTAACATCATCTCAGTAAAACTATTTTTTTGTTTTTCTTTTTGGGGGAAATGTTCCAGATCCACTTGATTTTCTAGAAGATGCATCTGAAAATATAAAAATGCACACTCTTTCATAAGATAGAAACAACTTGTTTGGGTGAGGGTTTCTATGTTTATTTTATCTTTATTTTTCTAGAGGATAGTCACAATAGGTGATTTTGTCCCTCCAAAATTT
The DNA here is from genome assembly GCA_902151425.1 of Timema shepardi. Taxonomy (NCBI): domain Eukaryota; kingdom Metazoa; phylum Arthropoda; class Insecta; order Phasmatodea; family Timematidae; genus Timema; species Timema shepardi. The sequence continues at coordinate 217,886 of CABFVX010000574.1, forward strand.
ACTATAAAAATGCTAGGTCACAAAATTGAACTTAAAACCATTATTTCTCATTAAATACCTTAGATTTTATTTCTAGGGACAACAAAAATGGATCTTTGTAAAAGCAAATCTATTCCCATTTTGTCATCATCAGCCTGTGACCATGGCAGTTTATTAAAATGCCTCCATCTTCCTATATCCTTCTAACATTCTTCCATTCTTCTCTATTCCCATTTGCTAGGCGATAAATTAATAGTTAGGGGGTCTATTTATTGTATTTGTCAATTAATCTAGCTAGGTTAATGCTGTACTCAAAATAAACTTAACATGAATTCACATAATGTAAACTTCACTCAGGACTCACATGACGTAATATAAAAATTCGACACAAACATAGCTGATGACGTTGGACTGTTTGAAAACAAATTCTCCGTTAAAATAAAACCCAACCATTTTGGGCTGATTTGGTTAAAATTTCTTGCATTCGAAGCTTACTGGACATACAGAAAAAAATACGTAAAAATATGCTACAACATTTTGTTGTTCACAAGACTAACTCTTCTGCATACAATAAATAAACAAATGGAGTAGTAAATATATGTATTGACAGTGCTCACAACACGATTGGCTGGCAGGAACATGTGGTAACATTCACCTAACATTCGTTTAGTGTGAAATTGTTCTTCTGGACAACTTTTTATGTTAAGTGAATGTTAAATAAACTGCATCGTGATGGCTTCCATTTAAAAACGCATTGATAACTTTTATGTAATGTTGTGTTAAGTTAATGCTATATTAGCGCTAAGTTGATTGTGATTCTGGGATGAGCCAATACTAGGCTGTGTAGGGCCCAATGTGTAGATACACTTTTTAAGACATGTGAATTCAGCCATCACTGATCATGCTGATGTCATATAGTAACATTATCTGTAAGAAATAAAGTTTCTTAAGAATGCTATAAAATGTCATTAAGTAAATTAAAATAATTGAATAGAAAATGAAGAAACAATAAAATAAACTTTGATAATCCAATTTCCAATGGCATCTTCTTCAAGTGGCATTGAATTGTTAAAGTGTTTGAATGTTGGTGTGTCTGTGGGTTTTTTTTCCAAACCATATTTCCAATATTTTCTCAAATTCTTAAATATCAATTATTTTTAAAGTTTTGAGGGCTTTGAAGGTCGCATTCTTAGTAAAAATACCAACATTCAAACACTGTAACATTTTAATGCCACTTGAGGAAGAAGCCATTTGGCATTGGAATATCAAAGTTTATTTTATCAGTGCTTCATTTTTTTATATATATGTATATATACCATATATCATTAATTACCACCTAACTTTGGAAAACATTTATAGTGAATGCATTGCAACAAAAGAATGTTAACAATGAGTTTCCATTTCTTATGACAACTTAATGTAGAAAAGTTTTTATTTTTACTATCACATCTTACTACCTACATTTGTGTGGAACAAGAGTGGGAAACCATTTAGAAAAAACCAAACTCAGTAGACCCGACCGAGATTCGAACCCCAATCTCTCTGTCATCAGCAAGCCAGTCTAATACAACAGTAATGCCTTAGACCATTCGTCCACTGAAGCGGGTTGATAATTAAACTAATAAAGTAAACCTCTTATATTTACCATGTTTTCTATAATTTGGATTCAAGAACCGAGATTCATATATGTAGTGAAGACTTGAATTTGTAAAATAGTGCATTTGACTCATCTCCTGTTTTTACTCTTATTTGCGCATCATTTTCTACAACTATTATACCATGTTTATTCAAGTACATATTCTCTTGAAATGATGACATACCTTGCAGCTGGTTGGGGTCTAACGTGACGATGGAGGGCGATGCGACAGTTGAAGTCTGCGACCTTACACTACTTCTGTCGGAAAACTGACTAGAGGAGGGTTGGCTGGGCGGTGGTGCCGCCGTGAGGCTCTGCCGGTCCTCCCTGTGTGAGCTGCATGGGGTGGTTGACATGTATGTGCTGCGCTGCGGGATGTTCAAACCTTTACCCGACAGGTAGAGCTTGATGACAGGGCCTGTCTCGATGTGCAGGGTCATCATCAGGGCCAGATGTTGTAGAGCTGTCTGATTCTGGTCCTGCAGTTCACGAGTCTCTATGTCTTTCTGAATAAAACAAAATTTGCATCAATCATTACATTTATTGATAAAACACTATAAACCATCCTATAAAATAATCTTAACTGACATTTTCAGTGGTCGAATAGTTTAAGGAAAGAAAGTCAAACTCACTCGATTCATGATAATGTGCGAGCCGTGGACCTTTGGATGAGCTGACCTACAATGGAGCCCAATTATTCTTATTCTAAGCCTTATATAAATACACCATTTAAGATACATTATAACATTTATAAATTGATAGTTATTTTTTAAACTCTAGCAAGTGAAGTTGGTGTACCCATTTTACTCACCAGAGATTGATCCGTCAAAAAAAGGTTAAATTTGCAAACCAAATATGTGTAATGCTCCCCACTTCCCTATCCTTGCATACTCCCTTCGCTTCAACAACATCCATATATCGAGTTATACATGCTCTTTTATTCTTAAACTCTCAATGTTTCTCTTTTTCGCACATTCGTATATAATATTTTACAATGTCTTACATGGCCTACCCCTTCCTTTTGATCCACACCCTCTACCTTCATATACAGTAGAACCTCCCTGATCCGTCACCTGTGGGACCGGGAGTATGCAAAAAAGGTCAGATTATCAGAAGAAAACTAAATATTTACAGTACTTTATTACATACATACATAATTAAGACACTAAAATAAAATAAAACTTAAACAGAAACACATTTTTTAGTGAAAAAAATCGGTAATGTTCTTTCGTTTGGTAAACGACAGTCTAGACTTAGCTGCAATGTTCCTCCATTTCTTGATCCACAAGATATCCATAGGTGTGTAGAGCTTTCGTTATGTACTGAAGAGCAACATCAAAAACTTTCTTGGCTTGCATATGTGATACATGGGCAAGCGATTCATCATCTTCATCATCATCAGGGCCTTCATTTACGGTTTCTTCTTGAGCTTGTGAAAAAGTGGCAATAATCTCATTGTCATTTAGTTCTTCAATTGTTTCACAAACTTCATCACATTTAGTAAACCACTCATCAATGTCATTTGCTTGGATATCATGTAAAGTTTGTAAGTCGTTGACAATTTCCAGCATGTGTATCTTGCGCATTCCCAGTTTGCTCACTCTCGATCATCACTTCTGGCCAAAGTGTACGCCAAGATTTTTGCAGTGTGTCAGGTTTCATTTCATTCCATGACTTGGATATTGAGTAAATTGCATCTTTGATGATTACAGATTTCATGGCTTCAAAAAGGTTACAGCCCTTTCCTGTTTTTTTTAAATCGAGCTGATGTATTTTCGGCATAACGCCTCGGTCACTCCTTGATCCATCGGTTGTATGAGAGAAGTTACATTGGGTTGAATAAATGCAACTCTTATTTCGTCTTTTGCCAATTCTTCTTCAGAGGGGTGCGAAGGAGCGTTATCCAACAATAACAAAGCACGAACAGGAAGTTTTTGAGTCTTTAAGTTTTTTTCAACAGCAGGCACAAATTCGTCAAATAACCATGTCTTAAAAAGATTACAGTCTGTCCAAGATGATTTTTGGTTGTGGTAATAAACTGGTAGCGATGATAAATTAATGTTCTTGAACACCCTTGGCTTTTTGGACTTGCCAATGACAAAAAGCGGAAGCTTGTGTGTACTGTTAGCATTGCTGCAAGTAGCAATGGTTAGCCTGTTTTTGAAACTTTTGATCCCAGCACGTTCTCATTTGATGCAGCAAGTGTTTTTGTCGGTAATGTTTTATAGTTTAGGCCAGTTTCATCTGTATTATAGATTTGGTCAGATGCCAATTCATTTTCTTCAACAATTTTTTTAAATCTCAAAGAAAACTCTTTCGATACCTCGTAATCAGCTGATAGTTTTTCACCTGATATTGCGCAATATTTAACACCATGACGGGTTTTCCACCGATCTAACCAACCTTCACTAGCTGTGAGCTCACCTTCAACCTCCAAATTTTTGTGCAGAATTAATGCCTTTTCTTTGATAGTAGACCCAGATAGCCGAGTTCCTTTCCTCCTTTCTTGGAAAAACCATATCCATAACGCGTTGTCTACCAGTTCCACTTTTGGCTTTTTTGTGTTTTCTTGCCATCTACAATAACCATAAAAGATTCAATATCTTTTCTATTTTTCCTCCAATCCTTCATTGTGGTAACTCTCACAATGAACTCCTTAACAATTATTTGGAGTGATTCCCCCTTGTCCAGTCTCTGTAGCACTCTTAATTTTTCATTTAAAGGAACAGTAATGTGTTTACGTTTTACAACTGACATACTGTATGTAATGCAAAAACTACGTATACAAAACATAATCCACACACGATGAGTAAATATCACACACTAGGCGATAGATGCCGGCTCACTTGGGCAGCAAAACAACTGACTGGTAAACAATGGAGCATCAACAATGGCCGACCAGTCATCAACAAGTTGGTGCGTGCATACTCTTGAGCTGCGGTTGGACTAACCGGAGCGTCGGGCTAGAGAGGTTATACTGTATTTGTTTTGTCACTCAATCTACACTCGTCCTCTCAACATGCTCAAACCAACGTAAGACTCTTCTTTCACATTGACCTGTTAGATTCTCTTTTAAACCACACTCCTTCAGCACTCATTCTTTACTAACTCTGTCCACATACATTTCTTAGATATCTCATTCCAACCGCATTCACCTTACTAGTGTTTCTCCTGACAAATCCACGCTTCACATCACAAAATAGAGAGTAAATCTTACCATTTTATTTAATCTCAAGTTTCTTTTTGTAATAATGGATTTTTTATATTTAAATATGGTGGCAATATTACATTTTTTTAAACAAGGCTCCCTCAGTATTTTCAATTTTTAATGTGGGTCTTTTGGTTATACGAGTTTGACATGCCTGGTCTAAGGCATCACTCTTTTAATAGACTAGATTTCTGATTATGGAGAGGTAAAGGGACCAATCCCAATCGTGTGTACTGAGGGTGATTTTTCCTAAGTGGTTTTCCACCCTCCCTCCAAGCAAATATGATTACACTTCCTCTAAATTCATCCTCTCACAGACCTAAAACTTTAGTGTAATTTATCTGACTATAGCCCAAATGAGTAAGTAAAACATGGTGCTAAAAGAATGCCTGAATAATAAAATGCAGTGAGGAACCCCATTAAAAAACTATTAACAAAAGACAACACCCTAATATAAATATTATTTTCAGATGATTTTTTCATCGCACCTCACTACCTGTTTGGGTTGTACACATATGCACCAATTACACTATTTAGTCAGGGATAAGGAAAGTTAAATTAGGATTAAGTGTGCCCACATTTGTATGCAAGAAGGAAGAGTGGAATACTATTTAGGAAAAAACAGCCTCAACAGAACCGACCAGGATTTGAACACTGAACTCTATGCAATTCAAAGCCCAATTTATTGAGATGATGACGCCTTAGAGAATTCTACCACCAAAAGTGGGTCAGATTAAATAAATTATTTAGTTTGTATGTAGTCTACTAAACTTTGTAAATCTGGCCAATATACAACTCAATCACAGCCATTTCAATGTCCCCATGATTGTGTGAAAGAAGAAATCATATAAAAGCTTCAGTGCAATTTTCATAGTAGGAACCTTTGAGAAAAACTAACTTTTTTTTTGCATTATAACATTTATAACATTATCATTAAAGCTATTTTTATTGATAATACCTATCAAAAGTGACTGCTGGAAAACCCATGATTTGATGTATGAATACAGTAAAGTAGTTTTACTAATATGAAAATTGGTCTGTAGATACGTTGAGAAAAACTACAATTAAATATTATAATAAAAATCTAAAAATAAATTTAGATTAAAAATTTGAGAAAAAAAAAATCTTGAATTTGAAGTTCTTTCAAATCCTTAAATAACGAGTATCCTTAATGATTCAAGGTATTCTAGTATTCAGAGGACTCATTCATAATCGAATTTCACCTCCTCAACAGTGAGGACCTTGGAGGCGCCGCTACCCTTCAGCTCCCGAACTAGCCTCCGCAATTGTTTATCTGCGCGCTGTATCTTCATTTGCTGATCGCGAGTGCCAGCTCTCAAGTCCTCTTGCTCCTGCTCCTTCTTGTGTAGCTCTGCGAGCAGCTCCTCATCCGTCCGGACCATCTCCGATTGAGACTCTTCCATCCCCTGCGAAAACAAATTGTCACCTCTTTTTAAATAGTTATCGGAAGATTCAGTTTCACAGTTATAATATTAGCTTTGTAGTAATTTAATGTGCATTTCCTAAAAGCAGGTTTATATCAGAATACTTGTCACCCTGTTTCACTACCTGTTCAGGTCATGTGCATTCTTACAAACTAACTTAACCTAAGACAATACTTACAGTTTTTATTTGAGGTATTTAACGTAACCGACTGATTATATCAGTACACGACTTATAAACTAACTTCACTCACTAAGAGACCCAACACCCAGCTCTTCAGTCCTCAATTTTGGCCACCAAAAAAGTTTGTATTTCCTAGAGGGCCCTTCTTAAGAAAATGTAACTGTAGTCAGCCTATTCTCTGCTAAGGGCCAGTTTTATAGTCAAACTTGATACACCTCAAGTGCGGTGCTATACTAAATACAAGATGACACCCACCTAAAACAGAAAAACAGAATGGAATGGGCCAGTTTCATACACGAAACTGGCCCATTCCATTCAAATTTAGCTAGGTGTCATCTTGTATTTAGTATAGCGCCACAGTTAAGGTATAATAAGTCTGATTGTGAAACTGGCCCTAAGTCAGAGAATTAGATTTTAACCACCACTAAAATCACAAATATATTGATAATAGATACAAAGTTTAATTTTTATTTTATTTTTTTCACATTGTGCCTGCTTTATTAGGATCCACCCAAAGTTAGTTCATATTTAAATTAATTTCTCATTTGTATCAACACATAATAATCAATATAAATTTTGTATTTTCTATTAGAGTTTTATTATGTTGCAAAGCCTCTACATTAGTATAGTTGCACTGCTAGAAGCCTTTTACGTCAGATAAAAAGTAATAAATATAGTATTCAATATACATACTTTGTGGTTGCAGCAAGACTCGCTTGTTAAAAAAATTAATGTTTGGGTGATCGGGGGGAGAGCGGGGTGATGGAGGGAGGGGGACAAACTGCCTCTTTTGCTGCCCACATTGGACGACCCTGTAATTAAATAATCCCTGTGCAAAGTGATGACTATAAAAAGTTTGTAGAATTGTTCCTGGTTTATTCTTGATTCACAAGCATGATACACTGGCAATGTATTACAGCTCATATGTACATTATCTATGCAATAAATCTTACATATACACCAGCATCATTAACTTTTTTTTTATCATCATGTCTTACTATCTGTTCAGGCTATATGTGTCTATGATAGTTACTATAGTAGTGTAGGGATGAGTAAGGAAGCAATTTAGAAGTAATCTACCCGAAGTTGCGTGAAATAAAGTGGAAAACCATTTATAGAAAATGGCATGACTGAGATTTGAACCCCGATTTCCCCGTCACCAGCAGACCAGTCTAACAGTAAAATGATACCTCCCAACGTTCACCATTGAAGCAGTATCATGAACTCTGTACCAATCAATACCACCAGCTTTCCACTCATCCACCGGATATCACCAAAATTGATTAGGTAACACAGCTCAAACCAGATGTCGCATCATGGTGTGGTTTTCTGTATTAAACTTTATAAAACAGGTAAAATTAGATCAGTGAAACCATTTTACAATATTTTGTAAAACACAACATCTAAAAATAATTATTTAAAAATTATTACACTTGATTTCAATTACATTGTTGTTAAGTGAATAATATAGGAAATCTCACTTCAATATGTTTTCCAGTTCGAGCGTAATCTCATATCTAATATCTTGGTTGATTTGACACGAAATGTGCTTTTAAGAATGAGTAATGTGTTAGTCAAACTCATCTTTTGACAAAAAATCTCGGAAAATTTAAAGTTGTTTTAACTGTTTCACTTCTATTGCACGGTGGAATCATCAAATGATCTGATTTCTCGCAGATATATTATGAGCCATGCATAAAGTAAAGCAATGAAACATGATGGCTACTACTTTGATAGCATGACAGGACGAATAAAAGTTGATAGTAAATTATGTCATGGACACAAGAAACACTGTCTAAGGTAGTCCATTACATGAACGATACAAAAATAATCATCTTGCAGGATTCTTAAAAAAAGACTATGTTTCAGTACAGTTACTAATTAACATTTAGAGGATATAATAAGATGAATCTTTACTCACCTTAATTTAGGATATACATATAAAAACATTTTCTATCAATATGTTTAATCTCAGATAAGTACATACTTCCAAAGGATAATAATTGTGGTTTCACTTTTTATTCTATTCAAAATGATTCAATGAGACAAAAAACATCTTATATATAAAAAATGTTGTTTTATAAGTGTTATTTCTCTTTTCTAATATTCATAACAACTCAATCAAAAAAAAAAGTCTTTATTTTTTCATCGCTGTGTCTTACTACCTATTTAGATTGAACACATATGTATTGATTACACTAATGGGTTAGGGATTAGAGGATATTCACCTGCATTTGCAGGAAGTTTACCCACATTTGTATGGAGGGAGAGTGGAAAACCATTTTGGAAAAACCACCCTCGGTATACCCGGCTGGAATTCAAATCCCAACCTCTCTGTCATTGACAGTCTAGTCTGATGCAAGGCTGACGCCTTAGACCATGCGGTCACCGAAGCAGTTCTTTCTGTATAAAAATTGAAAACAATGGTGGTATTATAGGTGTTCTTTCCCATTTTACTCTTATTCTATTCAAAATTACCCTATGAAATGTTTTTTCTGTAATGTTGAACACTGACGAAAAATCCCTCTCTATGTTGTTTCAACTTTTAACTTTAGAATCTCGTTCCAGTTTTAAAAAAAACGTCCACTGACCTTAACGTCATTGTTAATCTCGCTGAGCTGGGTCCGAAGATACCTCAGCTTTTCAATGGCAGCGTAGTATTGGGACTCTAATTCAGCTTTCTCTTGATATTCTGGACCTGGGAAAATACATTGTGAGCGCTTTTTTTTTATTTATCACTGCGTCTTACTACACGCTCGGGTTAAACGCTTAAGTAAAAATTACGGTAATGGGTTAGGAATTGGGAAGGTTGAATTTACAGGAAGAGAACCTGTATTTGCATGTAGGGAGAGTAGAAAACTATTTAGGGAAAACCATCCCCAGTTCATCCAACCAAGATTCGAACCTCGCTCTCCTTGTCCTCGGCAGTCTAGCTCAACATGAAACAAGCGTGTTAGCTAACTTCGCCACTAAGGCGGGCTGTAAGCGCTTTGTTCTTTAGTGAACTTATAGAGGCTTTCAGCTGTAGCAAAGACCATTTTACGCCAGATCACGTCTATATACCTTTGTGAAACTTTGGTTCAATTTCTGGTGCAGTCAAATATTTTGTATTTGTGTGGTGTGAAATTAGGAAGGCTATAAATAATTTAGAGCGTATAAGTAGAGCGACTTTAATTTCACAAGACCTGTCTTTGCGTGCTCATTAAAATTAAAACCAACAATAAAGACATCAGGGAAACAATGTGACAGATGAACAACAGAAGGAAGGCAAGACAATACTATAAAATGTAAGTAAATGGGAAGAGATTAGCTGGTAGAACGATGAAGCGTTGGAAATATGTTGAAGAATAATAACAGGACTGGAACACTGTTCATTAAGAGGAAATGTCTAAAAACAGGTGAAAATGAAAAGCGCGCATTAATCACACAAGCAAAACTTGAGTTTAAGTTTAGATATAATGATGATTAAAATGAATATGTAGCCAAAAATACGTTTATTGTAGCATTTTGTAATGAATTATACATGCCCAAAGGAAAACTAAATTGAATCCTTACTTGAAATCAACTACTTATTTACTACAAATCAGCTCTATACTTCTAAGTGAGGTGCCTTTTGTATTTAGTGCCTGGAAATAGTATGGTTGGGAAAAAAAAGTTGTGAAAGAAGAAGCCATAAAAACTATAACCCATTTTCTTACAATTTGACATATCTGACAGCTATAAAAAGCTACTAAATCCATTTTCACAAATTTATATATCAAATCATGTGATCTGCAGCTGTCATTTTTGATAGATATTATCAATAACTAAAAAATTATACTAATAATATAGTAAATGTTATCGAAGTTAAGCGCAAATAAATAGATTTTTTAAAGTAAATAATTAGTTACAATTTGATGGACACGACCCAAATCTGAAAAAAAAGCAGCACTTACTATCTTCATCAACGATAGCAAGACTCTTCTTATATGTATCGTTGGTTGCATTCACGACCACAAGTGTGTTCTCCATTGCCTTAATTTCCTTCTCTGCTCGACGGATCTTCGAGTCTAGTGCATCCCCTTCTTCTTGAAGCATGTACTTCTCTTGAGCGGACTGGGTGAAATAATATTATTGACACTTATTGGAGGAATATAAGACGAACTCTTTGATTTGAGGAAAGATACTACTTAAATTATTGGCGCTATTTGATTAAATAAGGTCATATTAGAAATGGACCCCTCAAGTCCTTAAATCCTTAAGGATATTCAAGATTTGAGAATTTAAAAAAAAAATTAATTTACAATTTAATTTTTTTATTTTGATTAAAGTGTTTTTAGAGCTAGTATTATTCTTACTCGTGGTGAAATACAAAATAATCTGAGAGAAAAATCCAACTGCCAAACTAAGTTAATTTACTATTTAAGATGAAAAAGATTATAACAATGCGATAACCTCTTATTTTTATTATGTTTTATAAGATTAGGATTCAGAAATTGTAGGTAAAATGAAGTATCAGATGCGAGAAAATTGGATTTGATCCATCTTCAGTTCATATATTCACAAAAATTATAGTTTTTCTCTTAAAAAATGACATGGCAAATTAGGGGGCTTTTCCTATATTTATAACAACCTTAAAAAGTGAGATATTTTCCTTAAATCTCATTCTATAAGAGAAACTAAGCCACAAAAGGGAGAATAAAGAAATTGGTAAAGAATGATAGGACACATCGATAGCAACATGTAGAAGGAATTAATAACATATATTATTCACAACAAATGTCCATTTCCTGTGTTTATCTTTTATGTTATTCGTTCCTTTTATATGTTCCTATATATGTATCCTATCATTCTTAAACTTGTTTTTTTCTTTTTTAGGAAGTTGAATTGTGCCTTTTACACTCCCTCCTGAGTTCCAATAGAATGAAACATAGGTCGGGGGATTGGGTGGTAACAATAAATTTTATTCAAAAGGCAGCCATTACCTATTGGTCCAATATCAGCGATGAAGAGTGGGAACTGTGTTCTTTTCATAGCAAAAGCCATATTTAGTTTGTTCTATTTTAATATATAACATATATAACCAAATAGTATAAAGTGATTTCTGTTCTTTTTTCCCCTTTTGACGGTTGTTTGGCTGCATAACCATACATAGTTGGTCCTATGTAAAAGGACATGTAGTGAGCATATCCCTCCATACCTTGAATTATTGAGACTCTATAGTAGTTCAGTGAAACCCATATTTCTCTAAATTCAATCATCATTGACAAAACCGCAGCAAAAATCTTATAAACAATATATGGGAGTTTTAATTATTTTTAGCATAAGAAACAAACATTTTTTCCGATAAAACCGGTATTGGTGAGCACCACGGATGATTGGAAATATTAGAACTCGCCTTACAAGTGAGATAAGAAGAATGTAAACAAATAAAAGAGGAATAATGGTGGAAAGGAATAAGAATAAGGAGTTATTTTAATAAATTGACCCAGCCGCGAGCTGGAAACAGTTGTTGATTATTATTATTATGATGGTAAGAACTCACCTTGAGCATGAGGTGTGTGATGGAGAGGGGTTCCCCGTCTTCCCCCTCCCCAAGAGAGCTCATGGTGTTCTCATATCGATTCTGGATTTGGGACACCTTCAAGTTGCGTTCCGTGATCTCTGCTATGAGTTTTGATCTCTCCTCACACAGCCCTCGCTTCTTGATTAGCATTACGTCCCGCAGAGTGGCGATCTCCACCTGACGCTCTTTCATGGCCTGCAATGGGAAGGTCATGTGACCAGGAAGGTTGGCAAGGTCAGTAATGTAATGACCCCAATCTGGGAGGCCGGGGTTTAATACTTCACTAGATTAAGTGTGGAAGAGGGTATTTTTTCTAAATGTGTATGTGAATTGAATTATTTGAAGGGGGGCTAAGAAGAGTGTTTTTAACAATGATTGACATTTTAGGCATTCTACTCACAGCCTCCATCTCGAGCCGATGCCTCTCCAGGGTGTAGACCTTGTCACCCTCCTTGGAAATGGCCGCCGAGGCCTGGTTCACCCGTAGTTTGAGAAGGTTTTCCTCCACCTGACGATCCTGGCTCTGACATTGGCTGACCTTGAGTTGTTTTTCTCCACCATTCATCAGTAGCATCTGGTCCTGACGCTTGTTCTTAAGTCGGGCCAGTTCCTCCGTATCCGATGCTAGCCCTGATGACATGCGGCGCTCCATGTCCTTAGGTTAAAAAACCCACATTTATTTATGTTTTTATCAGAACTTAAAAGTGCCATGTTTATTTAGTTGAGCCCATGGAATAGTATTAGAATTGTATAGCATTTACCAAAAGGGCCTTAAAGATGAGGGGGCGAAAGGGGCAGTTTGTCCCATGCCCTCAGGTTTTCAGCGAGCCTTCAACTCCTCCAAAATCTATCTTTTAAAGAAGCAAGTCCTGTTACAGTCAGAGTAGACATGCATAAAAGATTATGTTATTTTAACCTGGTTGACACTGTAACGATAAGAATATTGTGGCTTGTTAATGAAATGAAGACTTTTTTTTACTAAACCCTTCATTTACACTGAAAAGTAGCACTCTTACCTTGCATAGCTACATTATTTTATGTGAAAAGCAGCCCACCAAAATCAAATTGCCCCAGGCTCCCCGAATCCTCTGCTTGGATTTTTTAACCAACATCCCTCGAAAAATGGTAGCAGACATATTTATTTTTCTTAGATTTTTTGACCATTTATAAGGTTCAGGTTAAGTTTTGTTTAAAAGTCATTAAATGTTTGTTAATAGTTTCTCACTCTCCCCCCACAAAAATGTAGGTACATTTCCTTTTAATTTCACCTTCCTCATCATTACTCCAATAATGTAAATATTAAGATATTCTAAAGGGCTAGTAAAACACAGTGGACAATAAAATAAAGACTTGCTTCGGTGGCAGCATGGTCTTAGGCGCCCCTCTTGCAAAAGACTAAACTGCTGATGACAGTGAGATCTGGATTCGAATTCCAGTCAAGTGTACTAAGGGTGGTTTTCCTTAAAAGGTTTTTCACTCTACCTTCGTGCAAATGAGTGTACACATTCTCAAAATTCAACCTTCCTCATCCCTAACTCAAAAGTACTAAGACACAGTGCTAAAAAAAAAGTTCTTTGAGAGTCGACTTTAAGTGAAAGGTGTATTTATGAGCCCGTGCACAACTCTCTTGGATGCCATCCATCATAAATTTAGTTAATTGAATTATGTGATTGTATACTGGTTTACAAATAATTACATGGACATTGAAAATAGGAAATTGGGCGTCTTCCTTGTCTCCAGCTGTCCTGCGGGAAACAGTATATAGGGTAGGGACAGGCTCAAATTGGAACCCTTTGTGCAATGACAGAACCCGTCACTTTAATGTAAGGTAAAAAATCATGGTGAGCTTGTAGTATCGATACATGATTTGATTTGCTCTCGTGCTTTCATTTTGGGAGTATTAATGCATGTTTATGTGAGTAAAGTCAAAATATGAAATCAAGTCAGACGTAGAGGGGACTCCTAAACAAAAGATGCAATTTCTGTATTTTCATGTAATGAGTAAGGAAAAGGAGAAAATACCAAAGAGAATGATGTAGATGAAGTATTTAAGAAAAAGACCACACAGGAGACCAAGAAAGATATGGAAGGAGCAGAAAATAGAAAGTGTACAAGTGAGAGGAGAAGAATGGAAGCAATTTAAGGAGGAAGGATAGGAGGAGGAAGATGGGGTCATTTTACTAAACTGACCCGGCAACAAGTTGGAAACAGTTGATGACAATGATGAATGATGATGAGGTGTATTTTACCTCCAGTCTGTTGATCTGCGAGTTGAGCAGGTTGAGTGTCGTGGTCTTGTCCCCCAGAACCTCCTCGAGCTCGGCTATCTTTTTCAAATGCGCTTCTTTCTCATCCATGTTGAGATTTCCGGACAGATGGGCGATGCGCGATTCGATCCTTTGAGCACTGTAGTCCTGAAATAGAACAGGTCAATTTGTTAAGCTATAAATAAAAGTGTTGTGGTCATGTAGTCAGCGTGCTTGGGTGCGGTGAGAACTCACGAGGTTGTATATTATCTCCTTCTGCCTGTTGACCTCCTTGTCTAGGTTGGTGGCGTGTGAATGGATCTGGTTCTTGGCTAACTCGCAGCCCTTGATTTTAATCAGCTGCACCTCCTCCTCTTTCCTCAGATTGAACAACACCTGCTGGGCCCGGAACAACGACTCATGCAACCTATCGATATCCATGTCCAAGAGGTGGACCGTCTTCTCTTCTACCTACAACCAGCATTGAACATTTTGACATTTGGGCTGGAAAAGTAGGCTAAATAAAATGATAAAATAGATTAAATTAAACCAATGAAAGGAGGATGAAGGTGAGGGAATCAAGGGAAAAGGAGAAGATAGTTGTGGAAAGGTGTGAGATGAATAGTGAATAAAGACCGTGTCTTGCTTGTACCTGAAGCATTTCTTCTAGCTGTCTGACTCGGTCAGTGGCCGATGCCGACTCGCTGTCCACCATTGTCAATCTGTCCTTGAGGATGTTGTTCTGATTAATCAACAATTCCACTCGCTCCTTTTTAGATAAAATTGTCTCGTTGATCTGCTTGTTCTTTGCACGTTGACTACTCAACTGGTTTCCCAATGTACACATTGTTCTTTGCACGACTTTCAGCTGAAAATGTTCAGGTTTAAAATTAGTTTCTTGCAAAGTGTTCACATGAAACAATTAGTGTGTACAACATAATCATGACAAACTATACTAATGATCATTTACTAAGATATACTGAAATGTATTTACAACTGGTACAAAATAAGTCAATTTAGACTTATAGTCCAATTTTCACAGGAAGTCTTATGGAAAATACAAACTTATTTTTTGTGGTAAATAAAGATAACAATTTAATATTATATTAATGTTATTTTATACATAACTTATTGATATTATCTATCAAAAGTGACAGTTAATGATATCATGACCTGTCGTATTTATATGTGAAAGTAAATCTAAGCGTATAACCCGAACGGGTAGTAAGTATTATTATTATTATTAAAGTAAATCTAGTAGTAAAATAATCACCTTCCTAGTAATTTTGTTATGTAGCGAAGAAAATACATATTTATATATGTGTGTGTTCCAAAATGTACCTCAAAAAGTGAAAAGAGATTTTTCTTAAAGAGATTTATAGTAATTTAAATCTTCAAAAATACTTATATAATGGCTCATAGTGGCAATAATTGATCATGAAGCTTCATAATTGTCAAAGCTGGAATTTTTTTTCTAGGTCTAGTCAAAGCTGATAATGGTTTTGAAGCCAAGTCAAAGCTTCAAACACTTCTAAAACAACTAATTATTTATTATTATTGTTTATTTATTTGTAATATTTATCGTGTATTTTATGAACTGACTGATTATATCAGCACATAAAACTTTCTACGAGTGAGAGCGAAAAGGCCTACCAATTTTGCCGGGAGAAGTATTTTCACATACCTTCCAGGTTTTTTTTACATGCCACAATCAACATGGGACTGATGGCTTTACTTCTCCTCCGAAGAAATTTTGGCTATGGATTTTTATCGCTCAATAAAAATTTCTCAACCATGGCTGGGTTTGAATCCATTAGCATCGGTTCCTAAGACTACCTAAACTGGTACTAATATTAATAATATAATTAAATGTCATCCTTGCTGACCAAAAAAATATGTTTGTATTTTCTAAAAGGTTCTTCAACCAAAGACCTACTGTAGTAAAAGAGTTATGTGAAGAGTATTATTAAGAGGTTTCATGTGCTAATGAATAATGTGAGAATTTATTTAAGATAGTAAGATTAGATCTATAAAATATATAAACTTTACTAACTTGAAGATTTTAATATAGACGCTTGATGAACGAAGACTAAAGAATAATCTAAAAATAAATGTTGTTGCTAGATTGAAAGCATTCTTTAGTGTCTATTTTAATGTTAGGTTTAAAAGAAGGAAAAAAATGCATAAATTAGATGGATGGTAGCTTACCTCATTGTTGAGTTCAGTGACCATCGCCTTGAGTCTGGCTAGTTCGTCCCTCAGTTTAGCAGCTGTGTGGGACACCTGCGCTATCTGAAGATCCATCTCCTTGTTATTGTTTACTTCATTATCGTAGAACTGCTTTTGCTCACGTAGATCCTCCTCCCGTGCCCTCAAGTTGGTTCGGATTATGTTGATTTCCTAGAATAGAACGCTTACACTCGGTTTACAGTTACATATTGTGGATATAACTATAAAATTACTGTATTTATGAATAAATTGGGGATGGATATCTCAAATCCTCACATTCTTAAGGATAGCCATGATTTGAGGTTTTGAGGAAATATCAAATTCAATATTAAAAAAAATAATTCAAATTTGAATGGGAATTTGTTTAAGAGCACTAATACAGTTTATTGATGGTTCAACCACAACCTAATTATGGGACAAACTTAACAACCAGACTCCAATCCGTTTATTTAACACTTAATTGAATGTATGAATGTTTTAATGAATGCATTTTAGCAACAACACAAAATTACATTTAGTCGCTGTTTATATTCTCCCTATAAGCAAAACTTCTTATCCCTTTTTGAGGTACATTTTGTTATATTTTGAAGAAAGTACAGGAAACGGTAACGATGGATATAAATAAATAAAAGTGAACAAACACAATTTGGCTTTTACAATGAAAAGAAGAACACAGTTCACACTTTAATTGCTGTCACTGGAAAAAGAGAAAATGTCCATCTCCGTCCATTTCTCCTGTAACCTTCTGCCAAATATGATAAAATGTATCTCAAAAAGAAGAAATAGGTTTTTTTTTTTAAAAGATAAGGAAGATAAAAGAAATTTTGTGTACATTTAATCACTAGTTCCACAGAAATATAAACATGAATTACCTTCATTGTGTTATGTATGTCACTGTCACGTTGGTGTAGCACCCTGACGGATCCCTCCCACTGCGCAATCATGTCCTGACGTTCTTGATGCACCTTCCGGAACAACTTGCCCGTACGGTCTAGCACCTGCTCTAGCATGCACACCTCACGCACCACCCTTTCGAGCAGCTGCTTGCGTGACATTACCTCCTGCTGCAGACGCTCGCGCTTCAGTTCCAGCTCCTGCGCACCACCACAAACATACAGGGGTTTAATCTAGGTGTGCGCGCTGTGTGATCCACCTTCTCTGAAAGTTGCTTGCACAGCATCTGCATAATTAAACATTAATAAGGATATTCAAGATTTGGACATTCAAGAAAATATCAGATTTGATTTTTCATATTGAGCCACTTTAAGTTTTTTAGGTAATTGTTAACATGATCATATTTTTTTAGGTTAAAAATAAATCTTAGACAGGAGTTTTGGATATTTTTTATGTTCTGTTTTAAGTTTATATTCATGCCAATTGCCAAGAAGAAGTTCTGAGGAGTGATCAAGGTTTGACAGGACCAATGATTCACATATGGTTGATTTTACGTCATTTGGTAGTATGTGTTTGAATTTATAGAGCTGTTTTAAATAATAATATGATTTTTGTACACAAAATAAGACATGTTTTCCCCAGGTTAGATGTTCATCAATTACTACGCTTAAATTATTATAGTGATCTGGCCTGGGTAGCGACACTTTCAATCTGTATGTTTGTATCAACACATCTTTTAAGCAAAGTAGTTATCAATGTGTAGTCACATTTGCTAACATTAAGCTTCAGGAAATTTATGCTGCACCAATCTGACAAAATGCTTAGTTATTCATTTTATAGCTTTCACTACTTTTATAAATATCTTCTGGTTCAAATTAAATGTCAAGTTTAGTGTCATCCGCATACTGATGAGAAGAGAGAAATTTTAAAGATTTAGCCATTGAAGTTACATATTATAGTGAGGTTATAAGAGGACCTAGTGTAATGCCTTGTGGGACTCTTGCAATTAATGGTTTCGAGACGAAGAAACTGGTCCACTATTTCCATTTAGCATTAACTTTTGTTGTCATTTAAGTAAATAGTTAAAGAGATATTAAATAAGTAGATTAATGGGGTATTGAATAAGATTAACCTACTTGCAATAGAATTGGTGAGAAATGTATTATCTATTATCATTAATTAATTAAAATTACAAGTTTATATTTATTTTTATCTTGGTCTCCTTGAAGATTTAATGAAATTTTAAATTCTTTATTGAAAGTAGGAATAATGTGTTTCATAAATTTTTTAATTGGTTAGTAACTAATTAAGAAGGATTAGCTATTTAGGGAATTATAATTAATCCAATCAAGTGGAAAATTTATGATAAGCATATTTTAGAAGGGTCAAATATGGAAAACAGTGTTGCTCTCATTTTTAAGAATAGGTCAAGTTATTTTTATAATACATTTTATTAGATGGATATTATTAATGGAAATAAAGAAGGAGTAGTTAAACATTCTAAATATATGAAAATTGAAAATAAAAAAAATACAACTAATATAATTAATCTAATTGGAGATATTTGTGTAATATATAAATACCTAATACATCACCTTGGCTCTGCTATCGTCCTCTTGGAAAGCTCTGACAATGACATAATTGTCCTCTTCCCCTCTAGCCATTTCTTCCTCCCAAGCTAGTAAAGCATTCTTGTCCCACTTCACATTGACCTTAAGTTGTTCCAACTTTTCCGTATGCTTAAAGATGTCATTCTATAAAAGAGATATCTTGATATTATTAAGATGTAGGCTACCTGGCATAGTAAAATTTACTCATTAATGAGACTTATTCTCAAACAAAGAGAACAGGTCTTTATATTGTCCTGCTTTTAAATTGACACTGTGTATGAAATATTTTCTCAAATAAATTCCTGCGAGTTACTTAAGCCTCATCACTCTTAAGGTGGAAATGTAGGTTACGATAAGCGATAAGAGGCAATTGTTTTTGCAGTTTTTATATAAAAACATTTTTTTATCAAAATAAATAAAATAATTGTCCAGTAGAAACAGAGAGTTTAATTTTCTTAACACCTCACCTTGTGACCTCAACAGTTGTATATCTGTCAAGGGTGTTCTGAAATTTAATGACAACTTTTTCTCTTCATCTAAAAAGTTTCTCATCTATTGCTTCTGTGTTCATGAGTCATGACAGATAATAAACAAATGTAGATATCACCATGTTGTAGAAAATTAAACTCATAATGTAGCAATAATTGATTTATTTTGATCAAAAAAAAGTTTTGCTATAAAAATTGAAAAACCACTCCCCTTTTTTCACGTCCCCTTCCACGCCATCATCAAAGTGCTACCTACTTAAAGGAAAATATCCTCACTGTGGTATTTTTTATGAGAATGCCAGTTCTGAAGCTTCAAAACCACTAAAACAATCCTCAATTATCTTAAAATGTTATATTGTTAGCCTGTTAAAAATGACTGAGGACTAATGGGTCTATGTTTCAAGCCATGATTATTTGATCTCGGAACTGAGAAAATCCTTGTGAAATATAGTTAATAACCAGATAATTTCACTTTCTCATCATTTTATTTTATTAAAAAACTTAAAATGTAATATTTTTAATTCTATAAAAACATGCGTAAGCCATATTTCAAAATGATAAGTCACTTCTTAAATAACACAAATTTAAATCTAGAAGAGACATAACACCCAACCCACCAGACATTAATTCATCACTGTGAAAGAAGAAATACACATTTCACCAGTGAAAATATTTCCAGCCATATCGTTAATTGATTCTGGGACACTTAGATCAGTAGGCAGACATTACCTTGCATATAATTATTTTGTCCCTAAATTTAAATATTTACCTGCAAGGAATTGTGTCGCTCCCCAAGGTGTGCAAAAGCCTTGTTGATCCGACACAGGTCCTGCCGCAAGTGATCCTCCTCACTCTGGGATAAGCGCAGAAGGTGATCTTCTGTCTGAACCTGACTGAAGTGAGCCGTCAACAAGGACTGGCAACCAAAAATGTGAAATGAATGTTACAAACTGTGTAACAGAAAAATAAATTTTGAATTTCATTTTAAATAATGACAGGAGTGTAAAAGTTACAACAGAGAAAAATGGACCCATGAAAGTTAATATTTTAATTGGGTGCCTATTTCCAGGGCCTCTCTTAGGGGTGTGCAAACAGTGAAGCTGCACACGGTCCAGGGATTTGGGGGCCCCATGCTTGCCTAAAACAACTTGGGGTGGGAAATATTTGCTTGCACACTCGTATAGTAGGGGCTAGGCTCCATGTATAGACGATCCAGCAAATATTGTCAGTATAATAAAAAATATTCATGTGATTTGATTTAGTGAACGAGTGAAGAGAGTTCTCCATTTTAACTCTAAAGCGTTGCATATGTCTGTTTTGGGGGGATATGTCTCATAATAATTTTTAATGCACCAACAAATTTAATTTAAATATGCCAAAGGTGTTCTTTATACCTCTATACAAACATTGGAGAATAAAATCAAACAAAGGATTAGGGAGAAATCAATCCTTATATCTATTAAAAACACCGCTTTTAGTATTAATTATTACATGTATTTGCATTTAAGGCTATTTTCTGGTACCATATATGGCTTAAAATTAGTACTAAGGTACAAACTACTGTAATAACTTTAAACAAAAATTGAGTTTTTAACTATTAGATTTTTGGGAGAAGAGTGGGGGTGGGGGTTGAGGCAGATAACTGAGGAGAGGGAAGGGCTACTTTAAAACTAAGTTTTCCCAGTGTCCCATGTCTGCTAAGGGCAGTCCTACCTCTTTCTAAGGTATTTTTATATCTCAACCTGGAATGTTGCAATGTTATGAAAAACAAAATTGTGTATAACTTGTGTACCTATATTTTTTTAATGTGGCCTAAAGTCTATTTGCAACTTTTTTCGCTCTTGATGATCCATAAAATCCTATTATATTTTTACTAAACAATGTTGAAAGTTTAAAAAATAGTTCTCATATTTCTTGTTAGTATATTATATTAATGGTAACTTAACAAATATTGTTCAACATTTTTTAAACCTGTATACTAACTAAACCAAGGCACGTTGGGTATTTATGCCTAAATACCTGATTTTGCTGATGTTCTTGAATCACATTTTTCATATGCTTGGTCAGAGCATTCACACGATCTGTAATTTCCTCTAATCGAGCAGTGTAGTTTATTTTGCGTTTTGCTGCCCCTTCCACCTATAAAATAAAATATAGCTGTTTGAATTAGGAGTTTGATTTAGGTAATTGTAGTCTGTGGATAACTCAAATGGACACACCAAATAAGTACTTGCAAGCGTTAACCCAGAAATTTTTTTCAATTTTTATTTTTGTCATTATTTTGGGCATGGGACACATGGATGATATAAGGAAGTACCAAACTGAATAACTGGCCCCTTGGTATAGTGGCCAGCGCACTTGACTATTAACCTAGAGGTTCCGGGTTCGATTCCCAGCCGGTACCATAGATATTTTTCCTGAAAGGGGAAAATATCCAACCGATCATCAGGGTCTGATTAGTAGGCTTATGTTAAAAGTTTCTACTGGTTCCAAATTCTAATATTCTGTTTTACCATCACCTCAGTTTATTGAAACATGGAAAGGTAGGTGGGGGAGGGGGAAGAAAGTTGTGTTTTTATATATTATATGAAACGTTTGGCAAATCTAGTAGGTGGTTTCAGAGGTAGACAACAAAAATTGTTATCTAGAAAACTAATATTAACGGCCAGAGCGTTCGATGTGCTGACTACATGACACTATCTTCACCAACATACGGCGGCCGCCCAGTCGGACGTCGGTATAGCACACTTACAGGCTGACGCCATGGAGGGTTTTTTGTTGTTGTTATTATTATTAATATAAAACTGACACACAAATCTTACTTTATTTTCCAAAACCTTATTCTCATTATCTGCAACTGGAACATTAAAACCATCTCTCCAACCCAATTCTTTTAAAATTTCATCCATTATTTGAGTCATTGTAAAACTATTTTGTTTAAGTTAAATCGAAAATTTAAAACGGGTCTGTAAGAGTTCGAGTTCAGTGTTTATTTATACTAAGAGTTGCCATGGAAACAGATTAATGCTTGGAGAAGCACACATAATTATAATGAAACGTATATACATATTTTAAGAAAAAAACTTGAAAAGTAAGTCAAATTTAAATTAAATTCTATAAAAATACCTTTTAATTAATTAAATTATGTCAAATATTCATTACCAAACTTAAATTATATATTTGTATAGAAGC
This sequence comes from Timema shepardi, assembly GCA_902151425.1. NCBI lineage: Eukaryota > Metazoa > Arthropoda > Insecta > Phasmatodea > Timematidae > Timema > Timema shepardi. Next base: position 240,539 of record CABFVX010000574.1, read on the forward strand.
TTTTTAACCTCTATGGTTTGTATGACGTTCGCAGCTTACAGGTCACTTCCTCTTCGATTGAACTATTGGATAAATGAACATCAGAAAAGTGATGTGTGTGTGCTAATGATGACTCGTTACTTTGACAAGTAGATTAAATAATTATTCTTAAGTGTGATACAAAGCTGGTAACTGCTATTGAACACATAACTTTATTTGATAAGGTTCAAAACTTTCCTAAGTGCCACGTGTGGAATTAAGATAGCCAGTGGTGATTTGGTTAAGTGATAGGTTAGTTTGGTATAATAATAGTAAATACCAGATTTTTCTATATTATTATTTATACATTATAAGATCAAGAATGGGAAAAATAAATGCAGGACCTGTTGTTGATGTTCTCGGAGATGAAATGACAAGAATAATTTGGGATTTGATAAAGGAAAAGCTAATTTTACCTTTCCTCGACATCGAACTTCACGTTTATGATTTGGGGATAGAATCGAGGGACAAAACCAACGACCAAGTCACAATCGACTGTGCCAATGCAATATTGAAATACAATGTAGGCATTAAATGTGCAACAATCACCCCGGATGAGAAGCGTGTGCAAGAGTTCAACTTGAAGAGCATGTGGAAGTCTCCGAATGGGACCATCCGTAACATCCTCGGCGGGACGGTGTTTAGAGAGGCCATCATCTGCAAAAACATCCCACGTCTTGTGACAGGGTGGGAAAAACCAATTATCATTGGCCGCCATGCTCACGCAGACCAGTACAAAGCGACAGATTTTGTGGTGCCTGGTGCAGGTAAACTTCAGTTGACATGGACAGGCAATGACGGCAATACAATTCAACAAACTGTCAACGATTTTAAGGGCCCAGGAGTTGCTTTGGGTATGTTCAACACCGATGAGTCTATTATTGCATTTGCTCATTCGTCTTTGCAGTACGCTCTTAGTAGAGAATATCCAATATACCTCAGCACCAAAAATACAATTTTGAAGAAGTATGATGGTAGGTTCAAAGATATTTTCCAAGAAATCTACGACAAAGAGTACAAAGCAAAGTTTGAAGGTAAGAATATTTGGTATGAGCACAGGTTGATTGATGACATGGTTGCCTATGCCATGAAATCTGAAGGAGGGTTTGTGTGGGCTTGCAAGAACTATGATGGAGATGTCCAATCAGACTCCGTTGCACAGGGCTATGGCTCTCTAGGTCTCATGACTTCTGTATTGATCTGCCCTGACGGCAAGACCGTGGAAGCAGAGGCCGCTCATGGAACAGTCACTCGCCACTACCGCATGCACCAGCAGGGCAAGGAAACTTCCACCAATCCAATCGCTTCAATCTTTGCTTGGACAAGAGGTCTCCTGCATCGCGCTAAGCTTGACGATAACACTTTGCTCAAGGAGTTTGCAGAGAAACTGGAGCAAGTCTGTATTGAAACCATCGAATCCGGTTTTATGACCAAGGATTTGGCAATCTGCGTGAAAGGTAGCATGAGTAATGTGCTAAAGTCTGATTACCTCGATACGTTTGCATTCATAGATAAACTAGCAGAGAATTTAAAGAAAAAACTAGGTGTTTGACTATATAAAGATGTAAATGTTTGCAAACTCTAAGTTTACAGTACCAGTATAATGTCAACTATCCAACCTGAAAATGTCTCTTCTCTTTATATACTACCTGTATAGGCTAACACATACAACACAATATTCCTTCTCACAATCATATAGCTATAGGCCTACCCTACTTTTTATAGGAAGTCTACTGCAAACCACAAGCATTGATTGAAAGTCACTAGAATTTAACATTGTATTATAAATATATTTTATTTTAGTTATTAATTAAAAATGTATCAAACATTTTTAATTAAGAACACTTCCCTATGGATTATTGAATAATTTCTCCCTGCATTAGTAAACGGACTAAGAAAGTTAATACAATTGTAATATTTTTTATTTCTGCCGTGAATTTCCATTTTTCAAATAGCAGACTTCCTATGAAAATAATACTTTAGCTTAAATTTTCTCAGAGTTGTAAGACCATAGAAATATTATTAGATACAACCAGAAGATAATTTTCTCAAACAATGTAGGACTAAATAGGTTATTTCAAATTTTAGGCAAGGTATTTTCACAAATATTTAATTCATTAGGTAGCTTGCACATTTGTTACGCCTAATATATGCGATATCTCGGTACTTCACACATTACTGTAAATGGCTTGATTTTGATGGATTAATTTTAAAGCGTTATGAAATCATAATATGGGGGAATTTTCAATTTGGATTAAACATGCTTATATTTTTACAAGGGGACAGAGTGATGCATAATAATATGTAATTTTATTGTTTAATTTGGTAATCTTAGGTCTTTTTGAATTAGCTTTGAGCTATAGTCAAAATTATAAAGAGATTACCTAGGTATTCTAAATGACCACATTGAGACTGTTCGATTTAAGTAAAAAACTTTATATATTTGAGTATTGTTTATAAATATTTTAATAGCATTTCATGTCCACCATAAATGTAGGCAACCTAAATGACTGCTAGGAATTTGCTCACAATTTAATGCCTGAAAAACAAGAATAAAAGTAAATTCAATTGTTTCGAGAGATTATTAAAAACTAGAATGTAGGATCAAGGCCTACTGTAAATTTATTTAATGATTTAACATGAACAAAAGCTATTGAATAGAGAACAATTTGATAGTAGTTCCTTTGTAAACTTCTAATGAACGTCAGTGGTGGATGGTGCTCTCAGGATCTGGGTCGGGCCGGGGGTGAAAATGTTTCTAGGCTTGTTTTTATTTTTGGCTTTTAAATTCTTTATTCATGTAATTTTAATGGTATAATTTATATTTAATTATCATGTTGAATACATAAAATTATGCTTTGACTAATAAGATTTTAAAAAAAACTTGAATAATGTTAATCAAGGCCTGTTAGCACAGTCCTGAACATGTGATTGACATAAAACTTGACAATGCGCATGTTGCCAACATTGGCCAAGAACACTCGATATTAGCGTATAACCCAAACGGGTAGTAAGACCATTGGCCTAAATACTTCTTGGCAGTGAGAAGCAGTTCGAATCTTGATTCTTTTTTCTCTACAGACACACGCGCACTTTTCCATCTCATGCCATTTGAATGCTTTAGAAGCAAGTTTGAGTTGGTTTGTAGTAGAGACTCTTGGCGGGGACAGACCTACAGTAATAATTGGCATATAGGTACAAAGTTTAAACAAAGCTGCTGATAAAATTTAAAAATATAAAATAAGATTTTATTTAGCTTCAAGTAGCCAAACAATTTTTTCAATACTTACATGGACCAACCGCACGTGTTGAACATGTTAAGGTAGGATTCCCTCAACACATCTGCGATCAGCGACAGGACTGGTTTCCATAATTTGTTATTTGGCCGATTCCTTTGAGGCGCCTGTGACTGGCGTCCAACGTCTCTATGTTGCGCCTGTGACTGGCGTCCAACGTCTCTATTTTGCGCCTGTGTCCACACTGCTTTTGGAACAGCGTGGACGCAGACGCATCACCGAGCAAACATGTTTTACGGTAGTCGAGTTGTATAAATTAGTTTTGTGTTTGTTTGAGCTGGTTTTGTAAATGGTCCAAGATTTGCCATGCAAGAAAGAAGAAGAAAATTTAATTGAAGAGGTGACAAAGCATCCCTCATTTTTTGACATATATTCGGCAGTGTACCTGGACCAATATGTGAAGGACAACACATGGAAAGAGGGCTCAGGAATAGTTGGTCGATCAGCAACAAAATAACATGGAACATTAAATAAAACACAATTGAAAAACTCTGATAACTGAAGTCCTAACGATCTGTACTACACATAAAATTACCCACAACTGGCAACCAACAAGACGTATCTAGGGAAACACTATCCCATGTCTGCGACTCCCCACCCTACGTTTGCGGCCGCAAATGCTAATCACGCCGAGGAAATCTACCTTTATGTATCATTTTAGTGGTTTCAATCCCTCTGTTCAGTTAACAATTTTAAAGTAAACATTTCACTTATGAATTTTGACATCTTAAGATGATACCTACTGTACTTTTTTTTATTTTCATACTTTATAGTGTTATATGATTAGATATACTTATAGTTGAATAAAACTATATAAGGTGGGTTTTTTTCACCTATATTACATGACTTGGTCATCCTGTTTTGTTTGTTTAAAGTGTTTTGAAAAAATATTTATGATAGCATTTTGTAATTTGTATCATTATTTAAGTATACAGTTATATTAAAAATATAGTAAATTTGTACATAGAAGGAAGTTTACCATTATTAAAAATTTATTTTTACTTTTAAGTCATGAGATTTTCATCTGTCACTTTTTATTTAGATATCATCAAACCTTTAAAATAGTACTCTTAAAATTTAAAATAAATTTGTTTTTAACATTGAATGCATAAAAAAGTTTGTATTGTCTAAATTTTCCTTCCTTTCATATCCTTATTGTACAACTAGTTTGGTAACTTTTCTTGAAAGCTACAATATTTTCCCTCAATTAATTTATGAAATATGATATTCTGTCCTGTACAGTTACATTTTTTCCCCCTGTTATTTACACTTACTGGAAATACATTTATTTTTTTGTTTAATATCCTTTGTTTTATTCTTCCATATAGAATATGTACCTTTAAGAGTGAAAAACAGTCTCTTAAGAATCATCGCACATAAATAAATATCTAAACACCCGCTTTGATGGATGCTTGGTCTAACAAGCTACTCTTGCACTAGAATAGACTGTCAATGACAGGAAGATCAAGATTTGAATCTTGGTCCAGTGTACTGAGGGTGGTTTTTCCAAAATGGTTTTTCACTAACTCCACGCAAATGTGAGTACACTTCCTCTGAATATAACCTTCCTAATCTCTTAAACCATTAGCGCAATTAGTACATAAGTGTAGACGTGCTAAAAAAAAATCTATAAACACTTGAGAAAGGCAGGACTAAGATTAAATGGACTTTCATTTGTGTGTAAGAAAAGTGGGTAGCTATTTAGGGAAAAAACACCTTTTGATACATCCAACCGTGATTTTAACCCCGACCTTTCGTTGTTGGGAGACCAGATTTAGACTAGCTTGACATTTGAGCCATGTACTTACCATTGTGAGTAATTTTTTTCTTACAAAATTTATTTAACGTTGATGCAGTTCCACAAGCGTCATGGAAGGCTTTTTTTTTTCCCATTGAGTAATTATTATCAATGTACAAGGGTGTTTGTAGAGGGTTGAAATCCTGACTATATTTTTTCTGCACCGCATTTACTATTTGTTCAGGTTATATACATATGTACTAATTATACTACTGTAATGAGTTAGGATGAGAAAAGTTTAATATATATGAAGTGTACCTGCATTTGTGTAGAGGGAGAGTGGAAAACCACCCTAGGTACACCGGACCAGGATTAAAAACTCAATCGCCTTGTCATTCTTGACTATAGAAGCTGAGCATAGACTTTGTTTCAGGATGGATTATCTACCCTTTAACAAGGAAAATGTTGATACATTGTTTATGAACTGCCTTTATCCCTCTATCTGTATATTAAATTAGTAATCATCCTTGTGTTAAAGGTAGTAAATAAATATGCAGAGCCTACTGAACAGATATTCACTTGCAATATTTTTCATATTGCCTCTTATTATTACTGGGTGTTCTGACTTACAGGGCCCCATGGCTTCTTTGGTACTGACTGACAGCTGGCGGCTTTGAAAAGTTAGCAGACCAAATTATGTATCCCTACACCGAACTATATGATCTGTAAAAACATGTGTTTAGCAGCTGTCACTTCTGACAGTCAAAATTTAGGTATATACCTAAATTTTGACTGTCAGAAGTCAGCTGTGAACTGTCATTTAGCACCAAAGAAGCCACGGGGCTACTGTACAACAGGTCCATTCCTTTTGTCGGTGAACCCAGACCGCTAATGCGCCCTGTCCTCTGTCTCCTTCAGCTGCCAGAATTTTCTTCTTTCCTTCAAGTTATCCAATATTTGAAAATAAACACAATTTTAAATATTTTGTTTATAAAAATATTTGTATGGTGCAACACAAAGACTTAAACTGTATAATCCAAGGAAACAGAATGAGTAAAGAGCGTTTTAGTAAAATATTCTATCAAGAACACACACTAATCTATGAAAACAGGATGAGGAGATGGAATTTTATTTAGATATGCCAGAAAGAGAGGGTGGAAATAACGAGTGTAATTGATCATAATTGATTTGTATATTTTATTGATTAGTGATTCTGGCACAAAGAACACACTGTACCCTTTTCATCATCTCACTTTGGAATTGGTAAACATTACTACATGTTCAGCCGAAACTAATGTAGGGATTTATATTGAGCATACTAATTTTAATCATTTATAAAAAAAAATTGTCCTGTGTGTACACCTATTTTAAATATAATCTCTCTAATCCCTAAAACCATTGATATAATTAGTACATAAGCATATAACCCATACAAGTAGTAAGACAGTGCTAAAAAATATAAATTTTTTTACTAGTGTGCAAACTTAAATACTGTAATTTTTTTTTTTTTAACATTTGTTTGACTTTGAATATATCACTTTTAATCATTTATAAAATGGATATTTGTTTTGATTGGGGCCCTCCCATATGCCGGTTAGGTTCCAGGCACCTGCTGAAAAGTGAAACATAGCCTTTTTTTTATATACATAATGAAATATATTTTAAAAGTTTCACTGTTTGGAAATTTGCTAGAATACAGACACACATTGAGTGCACAAAAGCTGTAAGCAGGCTCTGTTACCAAGCCTAAAACAGTGCTGGAAGCCATTATTTCGACTGGCTTTTGAGCGTATAATGCCAAAAGAGCAAAACAATCACCAAACATAGTTAAAATAAAAGTTAAAACCGCTGAAAAGTAGGCCTCTATTGTATTTGGTTTGAATGAACTAACTTAAATAATATATATTTAAAAAAAAAGATGTACCTATTTAAATTTTTTTTAATTTTTGAACATTTAAATTTAATAAACCCATTATAAAACACAATATTTGGCGACTGCCCAACTATTAACCCAAAATTGTTTGGAAACCTATAATATTTTTATCGTTTTACACATGTTTCAAACCCCTATACTACTTTTGGTGGCCCCCTATATTTTAAACAACAATTTATTTGAAATAAATAACAGTTTAAACGGCACTCAAGTGATACCAGGCTCTTTAAGATTGAGCTTATTATCTTTCTTTGGTAATGTTTTCATTTTGTTGTCATGCCATAAGTAGATAAGGAAACCTATTAATCAGTTGTGATGTAATGTATTCATATCTCCCTTTCTACCAAGTTCATAATATAGTGAGACTTTAAGATGATACAAAAACTAAATTTAGAATGGCTAACATTGATATTGTTTGTCACTCTCTATCTTAGCAGCTATCAAAAGAAATTACTTGAGAATATCCCTTTACATATGAATACATTAAACTTAGCCTAAGGCATCAATCTCGCAATAGACTGGAATGCCGATGATGAAATTAGGGGTTTGAATCCTGGTCGGGTGTACAGATGTTTATTTTTTCCTAAATGGTTTTCCAGTATTCCTCTGCAAATACGGGCCACATCCTCTAAATCCAACCTTCCTCATCCTTGACATATAAGTGTAATTAGTATGTATGCGTACAACCCGAACAGGTAGTAAGATGGTGCTAAAAAAAAGAGATGTCACTTTTAGAATCAGCATAAAAGATTCAATAAAATATGAGTCGGCTATAATTTGACTTTTTACTTTATGTAACCAGCGAAGATAAAATAGTGTTTGTCAATGATTTATATTAAAAACAAATTATCTTAATATTTTACCATGCTAACAGATCTTTCATCCATTTTACACATTGCTCTGAAAAAAAAGTATATCCCACTCATTCACATGAAACAAACACGTTACCTATGCAGATAGCTGATTGGACAGACCAAGTATGTTTTACCACTCACGAGAAGGTCTTAGTTCGGTTACTATCCGGGTGTACTAAGGTGGTTCCTCTTAAATGGTTTCCCACTCTTCATATGCACAAATATCAGCTCATTTCCTACACATTTTTTACCTTTCCATACATTCACTGAAATATGTAGGGGAAGTACTCTGAATACCATTACTATATCTTGGTACCTGAGTTGGGAAGAGTTGGAACCCCTTAGTATAGCAGCCAGCACTGAGGATAGGATCGCAGATAAAATTATTTCAAACCTCAAGAAAGAAAGCGTTAAACATATTTTTGAGCTGAGAGCTTGATTATTTAGACACGTTAGGACAGCTACGGGTTCACTCATATTTAAATTTGTGGTTACCCGCTTCGGTATCTGCATTGTCTAAGGTGCTACTCTCCCAATAAACTAGACTGCCCATGACTGGGACAGTGTGTTTCGATACTAGTTTGGTGTACTGGAGGATATTTTTTACTAAAGGGTTTCCCACTCTTGGTTCAAATGCAGGTACACTTCCTCTAAATTCAACCTTGTCCTTAATTTATTAGTATAATTAGTACATAACTGGTTAGCATGGCTCTAATACTACCGTGATTTGTTAATTTTATTGTTTGCTTCACGTCTTACTACCAATCCAGACTATACACATTTAACCCCAGCACTCAAACTATTTGAAGGGCCAGATTCACTAACTTAGGATGTTGCAAGCCACATCTTATAGAAACATGTTAAGTTAATCATAATATATACTTTCGTTTTTGTCTTACAATCCATCCGGACTATGCACATTTGAATTGCGCTATTTGTTAAGGTCTGAGGAAGAAATGTAACTACATATAATTGAATAAAGTGTGAAATCATCTAATAAAAATCACCCACTCTACAGCCGGATGGAATTCAAACCCTTATCTTCCCTGACACTGGCAAACTAGATCAGAAGAGTCTTTCGTTTGGCCCACTGATGTTGGTCTAAACTTAGCTCTTTGATGCTATTTATTTGAAATCATTAATGTATATTTAAAATATTTAAAAACTTTTATTTTCCCAGATATTTAAGTGGATTAGTGAAATACTTGAAGCAGTATTTATTAAATTATGTAAATAGAAATTCCCCACGGTCATTTATCTAGAGTGATTGAAAATATAACACAGTTTGAAATAGTTATAAGTGTTTTTTGTTATTCAAGATTGTGTAGGCCTGCACAATAAAAGATAAACTTATTTTGTATGTGCATATGTGATTGAAGACTGGAAAGTATTATAAAAAAAAATTGCAAGCAAGCGGGTCGATCAAATATGGTTCTTGGGCTGGATGTGAGCCATGAGTTCACGAACCCTTAACTACACCAGTTGTGAAAGGCAAAATTTAGAAAAATGTACTCGCATTTGTGTTGAGAGAGGGTGTTGAAATCATATATTAACAAAATCCTTATACAAGCCAAGCAAGAGACCGCCTCGGTGGTCTAGTGGTCACAGTTCCTGATAACAGATTCAGAGGTCCCAGGTTCGATCCCCGGTACTTCCAGTGTCTGGAAAGGGGTCAAACTCAGTCTAGTGAGGAAAAAAATAAGAGCTACTTGATTATTAAGTAACGGTTCCGGTCTAGGAAACTGATATTAACGGCTGTGAAGGCTCATTGTGCTGACCACATGACACCCTATATCCTTAAATGTTGGCACTATCATCGTTGACGACGGCGGTCGCTCAGTAGGTATAACTCGCTTGCGAGCTCACGTCATGGAGTAAAGCCGAGCAAGATTAGATCGCAGGCAGTATTTATGCGAGCTTCGGTGGTAGATGCAGTACCTACTGTGATTTGTGACAACACATTTTACGCTGAGCGATATTTTGCTTTTACAGCAAACCCACGCATGACGCACGTGAATTGATAATGCCGTGCATTCGAAAGTCTTATAAATAGGCAGCAACTGCGTGAGAAAAACACTGGTTGCGTAATCCACTAGACTGTCTAATTACCGCCCCCTTTTCACGCGTGGCAATAGACATACCACCCGCTCCGATGGTCAAATGGTCTGAAACAGGCCTGAATATTAAACATAATAAGGAGACTGCATTTAAAAAAAATCAGTATTGTCATTACACCTTAGCTCAGTCGGTAGCGTGTCTTGCCTACTGAGATAAGGGTCCTGGGTTCGATTCACAGCATGGTCGAAAATTTATCATTGGTGAAATGTGGGTTTATCCTTTCGTATTGATAAATTAACGGCCGGGGACTAGATGCTGTACTTGTCCTAGTCTTGAGTTAAATTATAAGGCATATGAAGCTAGTATAGGCCTAGCAAGCCGGTAGGGGATAATACATGGCTTGTATAAAAAACTTATCCAGACCATAGGCTTGAAACAGTGATGGATATAAAAAAAGTAGCCCCCCTATATAAAACAATAAAATGAATAGTATTTTAAACACTGACGGCTCGCGGCTCCCTAGTTTTGGTCCATGCCAAGGCATGATCACTCTAAAATAACTGTGGTAGAGAGATCTTGGTTCAAATCCCGATAGGATATATTAAGGGGAGAGGGTTCTAAATGGGTTTTTACTCTACGCGCAAATGCGGCTACACTTCCTCTTAATTCGAACTTTTTCATTCCTAACACATTGGCGTAATTAGTACATATGCGGATAAACTGAACGGAAAATGAGACTCGATTTTTTTTAATCTACTCGTGGAGGAGCTAAGCTTGAAATGAATTTTGAAAACACTCGAGATTTAAAGATTAATATATATTAAGCGTATAGCCCGAACGGGTATTAAGACGTGGTGCTAAAATAAACAAGAAAATGGCAGAGCATGCTGCTATGTTACAATATCTATCATACTAAAATCTAGCTAGAATAGTGAGAAAAATATATATTTATACATACCTACACGATATGAATAGAAAGTGTCAACATACGGTTACTCTTATAATTATTATTACTTTAGACCAGGGACTGTAAATAAATATTATTCGGTATTGCATCCCTATACTATGGACCCAACGCTCAAGATTACTTGTGAATGCTATCAAGTGTTTAATTTATGTGTGTGCGTCATTGAGATATCCTATTTGACCAATTGACCCCCATCCCCCC
>CABFVX010000575.1:0-26000 GCA_902151425.1 Timema shepardi
AGGAGAGCTTGGGGGGAGGGGGGAACACATGGCCAAGGGACATTCATTACACACTCATCCTCGTGCAGAGGTACAGTCTCACGCAAAACAATAGTTGTATTCTTGCAGAAAGCACCATATGTGACTTGTAGAAATCACTAAAACTAAAGTACTTTCACATATTCATACGTCAAGCCATGTGCTAGTAAGTTATCACTTTTGATAAATATTATACTCTTGATTATGAAGTCATATTAATAATAGAGTAAAACCTCGTCAAATCAAACATGGGTATGCTCACATTCTGGAGAATCCGTACACACTTTTTGGTAAATGGGGTGAAAAAAAGTAAAATTAAATCTATTTTATTGGTTACGGGCTTAAAGTAAAAAAAAAGCCTATAAGAAACAGTGCTATTTCATAATATATGCGTTAATATTTACATGTTTTAATAAACAATGCATTTTCCTGAAACTAAAAATTATTACAGTATATATTACCTGTCATACATCAGTTAAATAAATGAAAATTTGAACATATTCAACTGTAATTTAAAATTCGTGAAACTAATGTATCACTGTATTCTCCCAGATAATCCTAGTTTTCACTAATCCGAACAGTCTTCAGTCCAAAGTAGTTCGGTTAAACAAGTTACTAGTGTATAGTAAAACCTTATAAATGTTGACCTAAACATTATATTTTGTATTTTTTTAAAAGTCCTTCCAGCTTAAACTATTTATATCAGCTTATGACTTACTAATTATTATCCTAAGTTGGAAGTATATAAGCTAAATACTTTTTCTACAAATATTAATCTCAACAATTCTTGAATAATTATAATGGGAATCCTAGAATTTGATAACATTTTCTCTTTATTTAAAATATTTATCTTTGGATGCACTGTACAAATGTCAGATGTTCAACAACTTTTAGTATTTTAGTATCACTATTTGTGTAAAATTATACTAAGCTATTCTACTCAAGCAACATATTAAATATTTTGTCAAAAAAAAAGGTGGCTCTTAAAACTGCAAAAATACTGACCTTAGCTCGCGTAGCCTTTTATCACACATTAACTTAAAGCTTTATGCTATATATATATATATAATTAAGTCTAATATCAAAATAGCAGGATGACCCTATACACATAAAATAAATAACTCCAACACCACCCGGTATCGAACCAGTGTGTTTTAGATCCGTGGTTGACTACAATGATCATACAACAACTTGAGTGGACACCAATCTACATTTCAGTTTAATTAATCTCTTCAGAGTTTTTCCCAAACTTCGATATGGTACAACGCTAAAATTTCGCCCACTGATTACTTAAGGATTGTACTCTTATCAATCCTAAAAGTTCATAAAACTGATATTTGGCCGGAAGTCGTCCAAAGGGGACTCAGAACACTGCAACCACGTGAGTTGAGTTATAAATTTTGTTTTGTGCTATGGCGTATGCCATATTTATTATACGAATTCAGCACCTAAAAAAAAATCTAGTTGATTGAGAGATCCATAGAGATTTCCTGTATGAAAAAATATAAAATCTCTACAAAAAATAGAAAAAGTTAACATACTTGGCGCAAAAATCTGAAACTGCACCGGTTGAAGATAGATCTTACGCCTTGTAAACTAATATTGATAATTATATCCAAATACCTAACCTATAAACCTATACAACTGCACACATAGATACTTCCTTGGCAATAGAATGAAACTTTTCGTAAATAATTTATTAATTTAGGTTCGACATGAGATTGAAACAGGTAGCCTTTTATTTGCGTTTCTTTACTGATTTACAAGGACAAGTTTTTTGGTTATTAATTCTTTTGAAAAATTTGACCTTAATAAGGTTTTTAAACTTAAACCTATTTTTGTTGAACTATAAGTCTTGATGCCTGTTTGGTCCAAACTAAAATATTGGACTCACTAATCCAAAATTCATGTGGTGACGGCTAACGAGATAGAATCTAAACCAAACTCACCAGAATTTGCCTGGAGATAAATAGTTTAGTCACGTCATGGAGAAGTACTACTTTGTCTATCTTGCTGGTAGTCAAACCTTGACCTCCCGAGCTTAGTCGGGTATCGCCGAGCTAAGATTGCCAGGAATTGTTTTCATGAGATTAAGCGAATGTGTCATCAGTTCACTCGTAGTTAGTACCGTTAACTGTTCCCTATGATAAAGGAAACACTAATTTTACCAATAATACATTTTTCGGCTCAGCTGAGAATATAACCCCACTAAGCTCGGTAGGGAGATGATTTTATTATTTTGACACACTTTTGTATATATGCATATTTAAACCTAATAAATAATAATATTAAGAAACGTCTAATTTCTCAAATTAAACGAGAACATCTGAAGTTTCAAAAATAATTAGTCAAACAACAATATATTTGAAAGGTAATTTTCACTAACAATCTGTAGAGTTTTCTTAATCACTGTGCACGTTTTTAGAACAATATATATATTTAAAATAGGTTTATTTATTAATTACCCTCTTTTATTACCTTTACTAGGCTTTAAACCAATTTGTTTGTTTATTTTTTAAATGTAGAATCATTTTTAATATAAAATCATTTCAAACGCTTGTATATGCTACAAAAAGCTTCATCTCTTAATTCATATAATATTTATATTACATATAACACATTTATTTTTCAAACTGAAAGTGAACGGTGAAAGTAAAATATGAAAGTAGCAAAAAAAAAAAGTATCTCGGTACGTTTCTGCTACCTTCGTTAATGGCTTGTTTCTACGAGAAACCAAGAGTCCAGGGGGTTGTTATACCAAAAATAGTGTTTGGTAAGGGAAGAGGTTTTCAACTTCAAGGTTTTATGCGCCATTGCTTGGAATCGATTCGGGGAGGAAAGTTTTTTTTATACGTACAGAGGTAGCTTCTTCCCTGTTTGCCGCACCCTAGGGGGAGAAGGATGAGAAATTCGGGAAAGAGTTGTTCCTTAGATTTCTGGAGTAGATATTGGAAAGTTAAGATAGCTAAGCTTTGCGTTGTAATTGTACTTTCTGGATGTTTCACTGTAGTAAATGGCATTGGTTTATTTTATACAATTGCCTTAGGCATCCTTATATTTACAATTTCAAATAACAAGAGTCTTGTTTAGTGATAACTGTTCAGTATTCATACGTTTCATAAATAGGTTTTGTCATTTTGGCAAGTGATGTAAATAAACTTTGTTTCAATGACAAAATATATTTGTGTGGTTGATAAATACCTATTTTTTTGGTCGCATAATCCTTCCCGTCCAGGCTATCAACATTTTAATTTTTTTTCCCCCATTTATTTGAGGTATTTGACGTGTACTTTCTGAAACAACTGATTATATCATCGCACGACTTACAAAATAATTGAAATATAGAACAGACACAACATCCAGCTCCCCGCCATTAATTCATCACTGCGAAATGGGAAAATCTCATTTTATCAATGATACATTTATCAGTCAGGAAAGGAAACGAACCCGTGACACTTAGTTTAGTATACAGAAACATTATTGTCTGAGTTAAGGTGTCGTACTTAAATTTTTAATCACACTAATATTTAGGGATATGAATGGTGTAGTTTTTAGGAAATATATATAAATAGGTCAATATATAATATATTGAACGGAAAACATTTAGGAAAAAATGTATTTATTTTGCTCGGCCTGGATTTGAACACCAACCTCCTTATCATTTGAAATCGGACAACTAAGTTTTATGTCTAGCCTGCGTGCTAAGCTATGAAGGAAACTGCTAAGTTAAGATGGCAAACGCTCTAGTTTCGTGTTGAGCTAGACTTCCGAGGATGGGGAGACTTAGGTTCAAATTTCATTTGGGTGAACTGGGGGTGATTTTTTTCCTAAATGGTTTTCCACTCTGCCTCCACGCAAATACAGGTTCACTTTCTCTAAATGCGCCCTTCCCAATTCCTAATCCATTAGATTAATTAGTACTTAAGCTTATAACCCGAACGGGTAGCAAGACGCGGTGCGAAATAATAATAATAATAATAATATCTAAGTAAAAGGACAGTACTACATTTGACCAAGCTAAACATATTTTTATATCTAGTTAGAAATAAGCTCATATTTTCACTCGAGGAGTTAACTGATTTTTGGCTTGTAACTATATTTTTAACATTCCTCATGTATTACTAACCATCCAGGATACCCACATATTTACACTTGATGAAGGGATGAATAAGATAGATTTTATACTAAGTGTACCCGTATTTGCGTAGAGAGGAAGTGGAGGGCTATTAAAGGAAATAATTATTAGTATACTTTTTTTAGCACCCCGTCTTACCACCTATTCAGATTATACGCCTATGTATCAATAACGTTGTTGATTTTAGGGATGAGTACGCTTATATTTATAGAAAATATACCCGCATATGCGTGGAGTCAGAGAGTATAATACCAATTTTGAAAACCGCCCTTTGTACACATGGCTGAGATTCGAACCTCAATCTCCCAGTCATCGGTCGTCTATTCTTCTGTGCAGGTAGCGCATTAAACCACGTGGCCACTGAAGCGTGCAGTATACTAATCATGACCTGGGTTTGAACCCTAATTTTATTGTCACCAGAAAACAAAAAAATATGATACTGACTCCCTTGTCAACGTGTCCCCCAATGAAAATAGGAAGAGCTTATTTATTGTGTTTTGGTTTTCTAGCTTTTATCTAAAATTATGTAATTATATAAACTTTTAAAAACAAAATGTATTCATACCGCAGCGTCATACTACCCGTTCGCGTTATAAGCACCAACGCTAATTTGTAATGGTAGGGTGATTGTGAGATGAAATGGAGGACCTACAGTTTAACGTGGGATCCGAACCACGGTGGAGGCCTGAGCATTCCACACATTTACAAGTTGTTATTAATACGCGTCTTGTCAGAGGTTAAAGAAGGGTTTGGCAATAAGATAAATATATTTATTAAATCATTATTATTATTATTTTCAAATATGCAAATATGTGCACTCACCTTGTTCTAAGAAAATAATATATATTATGTATTTATATATTTTTAAAATCTAAATAAGCTATTGACATATTTTTAGTGTTACGAGCTGATACACTTTTCTTGCTACAAAAAATAATATAGAACAAAAAGATAAAAAATTTAACCAAATATTACCAAGTCAAATTTATAATACCGGGTGGAAAAAGAAAATCCCGTGCAAGACGAGCATGTTCCATTATCTTGTGAAACCTGACGTTTCATGATTCTTGTAAACAAGTATAGAAATACTAGGTTAATATTATTCATACTCAAATTGACTCTTTTTATTTTTTAACGAAATAGAATCCCCAACCATTTCCAAAAAATTAAAAACAAAAACTTTCATTTCTTTGAAGGAGGGAAAAAAAAAGTTTAATTCAACTCTCGTTGAATAAATTCTTCAAAGGTTTGGCGTCTGTATTAAGCATGCGTCAAAAGGTCATTTATATGCGCATGGTAATTAGTAAATTACTAGTTTTGATTTTCCTATGTCTTCTTTTAAAACTTTTTCCATTAAAAAATTGAGTTCTCAGAAATAAAGTGCCAAAAATAAGAAATGTGTTATAAAATAAAGCATGAATATAAGTTTCTATAAGTCATTTGCTGTTGGAATGAAAACAATTTTTGCATATGTTTTGGGTCAAACCAATTATATAAGAGATTTGTAAATATATATTTTATTTAATATTACGACCAGTCCGCTCTATTCATATTTAACTATGCTAATTGGTTAGGAAAAAAGAATATATAATTCAGAGGAAAGAGGCCCACAACTATGTTCATGAAGAGTTGGAAATATACTATAAGGATAGGTTATAGCCCCGAATCTACTGTCACCATTAAATCAGATTAGACAGCTTGATGACTTAGTCGAATTAGTTCATGTGGCCATAAATATGATTAGGTCGGATTTGTTCACGTCCCCACAAATGTAGGTAAGTTGACTTAGTTCATGTGGCCAATGTTTAGTCTACGTGACCAAATATATGATTAAGTTGAATTGGTCCACTTGCCTCCAGATGGGGTTAAGTTGGCTTAGTCCTCGTGCTCACATATGTGGCTAGGTTTACTTATACCACGTGCCCAAATAAGTGGTTAAGTCGACTTAGTCCACGATCTTACAAATGTGGTTGAGTTGACTTAGTACACGTGCCTATAGATGTAGTTAAGTTGACTTAGTCCACGTGCATATAGATGTGGTTAGGTTGACTTAGCCTACTTGCCCATGGATGTTGTTAAGTTGATTTAGCCCACTTGCCCATATATATGGCTAAGTTGACTTATTCCACGTTCCCGCAGATGGGGTTAAGTTGACTTAGTCCACGTGCCCACATATGGGGTTAAGTTGACTTATTCCACGTGACTACAGATGTTAGCAAGGTATTTATAAACCAAAAAATTATTAGTGTGTTGGAGATGTGTGCTTCATTTTTAATAAAAGTGTTTGTTATCGCCGTTAGAGGATATAGCAGCTGTATCGGTATTCTGAAAGACAAGACTCTTGGTCGAGCCATAGACCAGACTGCTCAAAAAGATTTTGTACCATGTGGATAGAATACAGAAAAAAGCTAATAGTTAATTTTAAAATAAATCGACAAAAGAAAATTTAACATCATATTTATGAATGTTTGGAAAACTGCGGTGCTCTATCAAATTTAAAATTCATAATTAAAATAAAATGTTAAACTTTCCACGACATTTTCATAGTTATATCAATCCCAAATGTGTTTTGAAGTTTTACTAACACGCCTTAAATTTCAATAAATAAATGAAACAATTCAATTATTGGGGAAGTTCCTTAACTATGTTTCATATAACATTTTGTCAATAGATGCTATGTCTTTTGACAGACCAACTTCTTTGTTAAAATTAAGGTTTTCAACAGGTATTTTCAGTATATTCCAATTTTATATCCCATTTTAATCTAGTTTGAGGTCATCAATCAGTTGTACTCTTGTTCCCTTTCACTTTAACTTATATGAAATTAATTAATAAGCCATTTATTCTCATAATATGACCCAACAGGTTTGCCTTTCTTTATAGAATCACCAGCAGAATGGATCTCTTTTCATTGAATATTAAAATAGCTTCCTCAATTGTCACACAACCTATCCAATTTATACGTTTTACTTTTCTCCAGCATCGCATCTCCAAGCATTCAAAATATTTGTTCATTTTCCCCCTCAGGGTCCATGTTTCATCTCCAAACAAAACGATGCTCTGTAAGAAACACTACAAAAGTTTCTTTCCCCTCTGCAGGTCCAATTATCTTGCTGTACCATACTCTTTTGTTTAAAGCAGCCCTCTTCATTGATATTTTGTTATTTATCTCCCGTGAAAACTGTGCAACTGTCGCAATTAACCTTCATTTCATAAATATTTTAAATGCTCCACATTCTCTAGCTGTCGATTTACCTCCGCATAATTCGGTGTTTTTCTCTGGGGTATCCTCATTATTTTCGGCTTTCCAATGTTCATTTTCATTTCTTGTTTTCTTCTTGTTTTAAATAGTTAGTTCATCATAGACTGAAGCTCTTCTTCTTACTTTTCCTTACTACCAATCAATTCATTTGCGTATTTGCTAGCAATTACCAAAGGTTCTTATATTTTTAAAACTCCATATTTTTACAAATCTTCCCTGGCAAGTCATTTGCCGTATCGATTTAAAAGTATTGATTTATAAGCAACACCCCTTTCATTTTCATCTTGCTCTATCGACACTATTGGTATTCCCTAAGGCCTAAAGTCCAATTTCCACTGGCAAATTGAGCAGCATGACAGCAGCACTACAAAACTAATTCATTCACGCGGATTCGTATCAACATAACCCTCTAACACAATGTGTTGCTAAGCAGCACTCCAAAGGTTGCGCTGCTAGAATAGTTAGTAGAAATGATTTCTAAATCCATTAATACTTTTACTGTTTACTTAACGTACAGGCTTCCTATTCATCTTCCAGTTCTATACCTGTGTTAAAATAACCTAATTTCACCCGAGTGAGATTAAAACCCTTACCTTTATATCTTTTTTTTTACCCAATAGACGATTCTAACGCCTTTTATTACTTGGTCATTGATGGCTGTATCCAGGGAGGTAGATTCACATTACAATTTTGTTTACCATCCATCGTGAAGGTGGTGTTTGAATCATGGCTGGGTCTGAGATATACACTTTGTTAGTTTGAATTAAAATTCTATGAATTTTTCAGATTTTCCGGATTATAACAATATGAATTTTATTCAGTATTTTATATGAAGTGGAACATTTTTGTCATGGTTTTATATTAAATTCTTGACACAAGAATAATTAGATAAATCAGAGTTCTTTTCAAAATTGAATGATTGTGATAAAAAAAAAACTATTCGTTTTCACTGAGCCCTCCTTCTTTGTTTCAAAAATAAAATATATCAAATATCCTATGAATTTACATAATTTTTATTTTAATATTCTTTGCCATATAAATAAATTCATTAGTGCCGTGTTTTCAACATACCAAACTAAAAATAATACATAACTTTTAGTGAATATATATATATTCAAGAACTCAAACACCCAGATGCGTGTGATCGTTTATATTTATTTTTAACACAAAGATCTAGCTTCCTAAGAGCCCGTTTCATCCCTGGGATAGCACATAGCTTTGTCAGGTAAATATCTTTAACCAAACACCACATCGGGATGTGGTTTTCTGTAGTCTACTTGTAAACCCATTGTGATTCAGACCAATAAAATCGTTTTACCACATTTAAAACAATATATATAAACTAAAAAAAAAACAGTATCTTAAAATAAAAAATATTAAATTTCTCCAAATTTTGTGGCTCTCGTGCGAATAATACAGAAAACCGCGATTCCATACGCTTTCTGATTCGTCATTCGAGCTTGATATCGTATCTCATTTCCCGGTTAGTTAGTCGTGAGATGGGTTATTAAATGCAAGTATGGAAAATAGTATAAACAAATACTTTCTTCTCAACATTTTCCATTACATAGTTTTAGTTGAAGTTAAAGTTATTAATGTTATATGGAAGCGACTCCTGAAACATGAGTCATGTAATGAGTCTTAGAAGAAGTTTGCTCAACTTTATCTGTTTATTCCTTATAACTAAATTATGTTACCACTCTATTATAAAAGAAGAACTAGCTTATTTATTTAAAGGAATACGTTTCTATATAATCTACATATGAAACTTTGAAAAATTAGATTTCTAAGAATAATTTGTTATATACTAATAATAACAATATTTGTCATGGCGGACACGTGGATTCTAATTTTTTTTTCTGGTTTACTGGTGATGAGAAAATTGGTGTTAGGATCTCTATCCGACCATGTGTATTGAATTAAACTGTTTTATATTCTCCCTCCACGCAAGTGTGGGTACGCATCCACTAAATTCAACCCCTACTTCATTAGTATATTTAAGTACAGACAGCTAATGCACATATTTAGATGCTAAACATGGAAACAAATAGTATTAACTATCGAGTTCCCGTGTATCTTATAAACATATAGCTCACGTCTGTTGCTACACGATATAAGGGGCTATACTCGCATATCACATTATCACATCTGATAGGGAGGTTTAGGTTCACACCCCAGGAACGGTGGATGAAGATGCACTTGTAATACACTATTATGCCCTCTCTACTCTCTAAAATAAGTAGTATGGAAGGTTGATTTAAAGTTTGTAAATATACTTATTAATGATTAAGAATATAGGACTACATGTTTTTTGTTAGTTTAAATTACTAGAACGTTAAGGGTTATTTGTTCGAGGAATACGTGAGGCCAATTAGGAGCCAGTTAATTAGTAGTGAGATAGACAATGGTTACCACGCTTTGGAAATAAGGTTCTATTTTATTTTCTAAAGAAAAGTGTTCAATAGTCACCAGTAAAATAGTTAATTTACGGGTGTTCCCCGAATGATGTAGGGTCACAAGAACTAGGAACAAAGTCTCCTTTTTCAATGCAATTACTATGATTTGGCTGGTAGCTAATTAAGAACGAGCAGAGTGGATCTGGAATTTTGGATTGCTCTTGATATATAACAATCCTATCGGCCAATCCCGCTCACAGTTTACCAAAACTTGTCAACGGAAGATAATTTATTTGGGTCGTACTTATGTGTAGTCCTTGGAAAAGTGTCTGAGTTCAATGAGATAACTCATTTCATAATTGAAGTTTAACTTTCCTTCCCTTCTACGTCGACATCCGACACTAACATCAACCTTCGCATCTCATGAATGTTTCAGAAGAAGAACAAATTCTAGTTATAATTATTATGAACTGATTTTAAACATCTCACTAGCATGACGTATTTAAACACACAATAATTGTTTGAACAGCTATTCAACTGTTTTTTAACACATACTAGTTTTTTATTTATATTAATAACGTAGGGTAAACATAGATAAATTCATATATTTCAGCATTAAATAATAACGCGTGCCTTGTTCAGTTTTCTAATCTTTTCTCTTTAACTAATTGCACTTGATGGTTTAATCGGGTCCAAGGTGTAGTGGTAAGGGCACCTCACTACGAACCTTGTGGTCCCGGGTTCTATTTCCAGCTGGTACCTCGGATATTTTCCCTAAAGGGGAACCACCCCAAGAGTCACAACGGTTTGTTTAATCTTATTATTATTATTAGCACCGCGTTTTACTAACCGTTCGGGTTATATGCACTTACGCTAATGTATAATGGTAGGGTGGTTGTGAGATGAAATGGAGGACCTACAGTTTAACGTGGAATCCGAACCACGGTGGAGGCCTGGCATTCCCCACATTCACAAGGCGTCTTGTCAGAGGTGAAGGAAGGGTTTGGTAATCAGATAAATCTATGCCGGGACCAAGGATTGAACCCCGGACTCCAGCACAGTTGTTTAATCTTAAATTTAATCTTAAATTAGGTTTAAGTGTTTCCACTGATTCCACACAACCATACTAATACTGTCTATCATTATTACCTAATCTCATCGTAACATGGAGAGAACTTCCACGGAAAGGATGTATGATTACTACATTTGGGCTTCCCCCGGGCAAAGGTGCAATAGTACTTTCTAATCTTCCGACCATCTAAGCTACGAGAGATGTATACCAGACGCGCAATATCTATATATCTCTATATTTAATGGATTATTTAAAAACTACACAAGTAGTGCTACCTAACAACAGATTGCCTCTGTGGTATAGTGGTCCTAGCTACAAATCAAGAGGTCCCAAATATGATCCCCAGTACTTCCAAACTTCCTGTGAAGCACAGGGTCTGGAGCGGGTTCAAATCACCCTCGTGAGGACAAACGAGAAACTGATTGAATTAGTGTGTGGTGACTCTGGTCTAGAAAACTGATATAAACGGCCGGAAGGTCCGTTTTGCTGACCAAATAAATTCTCTCAACAGAAATTGGCACTAACTTCCCCAAAAGATGGTGCCTGCTCGTTCATTATGGATAATGATTAGTGAATGGTGCATTGTAATCAAAATATTTTAGTTAATATAAATTTAAATCCTTAAATCATGTATTATAAGTGAAGAAAACATAATTAAAAACTCATTTAACCAGACAAATCTAATATTATTATCAGAATGTATATATTTGAGCGCAATAAGTATTGATGTGATTGACAATTTTGAAGGAAGATTTGTGAAAACGAGATTTAAATTGATAGTTCATAATGTTAGAACCTTTCCCAGAACAGCTAATTTTGATTCTATCTTAGACCTTCCCGCCATTGACAATTCGGTCAATAGCAAAGCCACCCCCTTCAAATATAGCTCAATTAACTTTTAGAAGAAGGCTTCGGTTTTGTTGTTAAGAGGTCCGTGCCAGAGGTCGTTATTCAACCAAATTAAGTCGACCCAGATCATCAAATAAACAGAGCTTACTTGTCCGAACGGAGTGAAAAACTAGGATAAACGAGTGATTTAATGGCGCTCTTAGATGCAACTAAAATGTGGTAATGGTTAAGTAAATTTTTATTGGTTATGATATCTGACGTATAGGCTATTTTATAATCAATACTATCTAAGTTAACCTAAGACAGCACTCTTGGTAAAATAAACCATTATTATTAGCTTCTATATATTGTATAGATTGGATAGTAGTAAGAACCCGCATTTAAATTAAAAACATATCAAACCTACCTGAATTCGAATAAGGGTCCTATTGGCTTCACAAGAACCCATTTAGCTAAAGTCTAAAACAATTATATGTATTCAATGTGCTTATATATTTAATTATTTTTCTGAATGTAGTGAATGTGTATTTTATGTGTCTGTATGTATTGTACGGATATACTACCATAAAGAATTATATAAAATTCTCTTTGCTTCTCAGGGCCACCCCCAAACTCCCTGTGGGCTTTCTTTGCAAATGGATGTAAACTACTTTAATTCCAGAGCCGTTTTTTGATACCTACAAAGAAAGGCGCGCACCGATTTTAAAGTTGCTCCGCTATTTTGAAATTTTTCGGGGGTTAAAAAGATTATTTTTTTTGCTTTTTGGAATTTTTCCATCGGTTACAGGCTAGAAGCTATAAGTTTGTTAAATTTTAAGTTTCTAGCTCATCTGGAAAAGGGTAAACATTAATGTCAGTGGGTGAGTCAGCCTTGTGGCTTTATAGTAGTATAATAATACTTTCAGTTGGACAAATCCAATATGCCTAGGTTTAAGTCTTCCGATAACAAACCCTGGTCAAAAAAGGTGTTCACCCTCATTATTTTTCACTACGTATAAATGGAAAGCTTTCTTCAATATTTGACAGACTAGAGTGTTTCCCCATTTGAAGCGCCATGAAGTCACCAAAGACACCCTCCCCTTTCCAACCCTTAACAAACCTCAATCTGGTCTGTGGTGACAAGAGAAACAAGCTAGCGTTCATGTTACTATCGACATTATTGACAGACTTGTTAGATTTTGCCCTACGGGAACGAAACAAGGAAAGTGCCCTCCCCCCCATCCCTTTTCAAACCGTCTCATTTCTGCGCGTGTCCAATTTGACCGGGCGCTCACGCGAGACGGCACGTGTTATACTCTGGTAATGAAGTATTTATCAGCGTCAAAGAGGCCACGTCGCACAGTGATTGGGATTTGTGGGTAATTGTAGAGCCTTGGAATAACAAGAAGGGGATATGTTTGACCGTGATTTTTTGTAATTTCAATAATTAAAGTTATTGTAATTGGGTATGTTTTCCATTTATCAAGATTTTGATGGATATTTAAGTTTTATATGCTCTCGAACTCATTAAAGTAGGGTTTAAAATATCTCTCTGTATCTGTGGGTACTTACGAAATAAACTCAGGGATTTCTTACATAATTTATATTTAAATGTTATGTCTCCATATATCTATGAGAAACATTTACTTTAATTCTAGGTATAAAATTATTGATAATTTACTGACATTTGAAAGTTTGAAATTTCTTCAAAAATGGCTTTAAATATTTCATTTAAAATATATTTATAATAAAAGCTTATTACTAACACCACACACGTGTTTTTTAGAAAAAGTATTTTTTTAGTTAACTTAAAAGAAAATTTTTACTATTCAATAATTCTTGAAAATAGGTTTTCATTTACAATAAACACATGAAAGTGAATTATTCCTAATTGTTTGGAATAGTGTTGGCTACTATAATTAAATGACCACGACATGCAGACTAAACTTTTCTATTTAAATAAAATATCAAGAATTGATTACATTTAAAAATATTTACTCCTAATTACATCATCTAATTTTAGAGCTATATATCTTATTTCATATTCACAATGAAAATTAAATAAATTAAATATTTTTCAAAATAAATCTTAAATTAAAGAATAAATACATTTCAAAATAGAGCATAGCTGTTAAGGTCAGATGTAAGGCAATGGGATTTTCTGTTTTTATAGCAAAACTTTTTCTTAGCTCAAATAAATTAAATATTTATCCAGTACAAACACAGAGTATAATTTTCTTCACATGTTGGTATAAAAAGTTATTGAATATCTGTTAAGGGTTTCCTGTCATTTAATGACAATATTTTCGCTTCATTTAAAAAGTTTTTCATTTAATAGTGCTATGACCCGCCTCGGTGGCGTAGTTGGCTATCGCGCTAGTCGTGTTAAGCTCGACTGCTGAGGACGGGGAGATTGAGGTTCGAATCTCGGTCGGGTGAACTGAGCGTGGTTTTTCCTAAATGGTTTTTAACTCCCCCTCAACGAAAATGCGGGTTCACTTCCTCTAATTCATCCTTCCCAATTCCTAATTCATTAGCGTAGTTAGTTCTTAAAGCTTATAAACCGAACGGGTACTAAGTTGCTGTGCTTATTATTATTATTATTATTATTATTATTAATACTGCTATGCTCATAACAGTTATTCAATAACTGCTTTTGATTCCACCAAGTGTTTCTACTAGAGAAATATTTAATTTATTTTGGCCTAAAAGTATATTTTCTATAAAAACTACCAAAAAGCTTGACTTTTCTCTCGTCCCCTTCCAATCTACCTAGAGAAAATTGAAAATATTTTAATTATGTTTTTATCGATTCTATTAAAAATGGATATCAGAGTAATATTTTATACAAAAATTAAGATTGTACATAATAAAACCCAGACCTCCATATCAACGACACTTCAAGTGCAATGTAAGGGCTATTTTGGCAACTAATCCTTCACATCCTTAATCCTAGCCAGTTCGAAGAGGCGAAGCCTGCCAACTACAGATAAATCGGTCGCCTGTCTTCGGGTAAGCGCTTGCTCGAGCATCAGATCTACGCCGGTAATGCCGTCTGGTGGGATTAATGGAAGTTTCCTTTCAGTCGGATACATACAACACCAGTGTGTGATTGAATCAGAAACATATATGTTTGGGACGTGATCCAAGGTGTTAGTCTCGACTGGTCTGGCTATCCGGTGACGGAGATGTCGTAGGATAAATCCTGTTCTGGTGCAGTTTCATTTTCCGCTAAATGGTTTCCCATTCTTCTTTCACGTAATTTCATGTACATTCACTCTTCGTTTTATCATTCTTAACTTTACCTTAATTTCTGTAAAATATGCTCATATACCGGAGGGTAAACTAACTAAACATGGTAAGTACATTTTTATAATATATGTCAAGTATATATATATATATATATACATATCAAAAGTATATATACATATCAAATATATATAATATATACATACACATATACATATCAAGTGTATATATATGCATGCATACATTTATACACGTATACAATATACATACATATATATATATACATATCAAGTATATATATGCATGCATACATTTATACACGTATACAATATACATACATATATACATACATACATACATACATACATACATACATACATACATACATACATACATACATACATAACGTCCATGAATATATACATATATTTACCTTAACATATACTTCTTAAGAGAGTTTCAGATTTCTACACGTCCATCAGAGAATCTGCCTTAAAATATGAGTGAAGAATGACCCAATATACGGGACGATTCCTGGTTAGCTCAGGGTTTAAAGTATTTGCCTACTAACTTAAAGGTCCTGGGTTTGATTCCCATGTTCAGATGTATTTTTCAAATTAAATAATCCGATATATAGATGCGGCCAAAACCATAATTATTAAATATAAAAACTATGCTACTAGATACAGAAATAATTTATCTAAAGTGGGATTAGATAATGTATATTTGAACTTTTTTTTTACAGACTATAATATATATGTGTATGTGTTGGGCTCAAAGCATGAAAACGGCCAATGGACGGATATTCTGCTTAATTCTAGGACTGGACGTTTAAAATGACCAAAGCCCGAGGCTCTATCTACTTTCGGGCTTTGGCCGTCTCCAAACAGCCAAACCTAGGACTGTGCAGTAAATATTAAACCAAATCTTGAAATAATATTTTAGTTCGTTTCTCGAACAGACTGAATAGGTGGCTTGCGCCTAATTTTGAGCAACCAAATGAATTCAAAAAAGGCAAATGGATCCCATCAAAATGCAAACAAAACTGGACAGAGATTAAAAATGTATTTTAAAATATAAAAACAACTGTCTTAATTTGTTTATTTTAGGCCTAAACTATCTTAATCTAACCTAACCCAAGATTTGAATAATATCCATCTAATGGTTTTGAATGTAACATCAGATACAGATAGAAAAGTAGGTGGACCTACAGAAATAATTATGAGCTACGTCTGTTTATTATGTCACGTGTTTTTAAGACGTTCACAATATCAAGACATAAAATGTTCAAGATTGAAATACTTTTCGATACGGATATAATAACTTGGTGGCTCACGCCACCTTAAATCCGATTGAGATAGGAAGGAACTCTTTTAACAATAATAATTATTGTTACTGAATTAGTTTCCAAATATTTACATGTAGGCCTAAATTCATGACTCATTTTCATTCGTAACTTTTAATAGATAATATTAATACTATATTTTTTAGCATTGTGTCTTACTGATTTTTCAGGTTATACGCAATTTTTCTAATTACGTTAGCAAGTTAAGTATGAATCAGGTTTAATTTAGAGGAAGTGCACCCACATTTGTGTACAAAATAGAGTGTACAAACATTCTGGAAAAACCGCTCTCATTACACCCGAACAAGACTCGAACCCTGATCACCCTGCCACCAGCCGTTTAGTATATTGTGAAAATAACACCTTATAACATGTGTCCACCAATACGGGTTAATATCTATCAAATAATTCTAGTACAGTAATAAAGTAAATATTCATTACTGTTGCCCACTGAACTAATATGTATGTATTTTCTAAAAGTTATTTAAAACCAAAATCCTTCTATAACTAAAATAGCTGAGCAAATAATAATATATTCTAAGACTCATTAGGGATCGAAATAGAGACACTTGTAATCATTGTTAGTCTTCCAAATTAAATAGACAGCCCTTAATTCAAATAAAAAAATAGAATTACAATGGATGGGAAACTTAAATCATTTAAATAATAGGAATATATATTTATACATATCACAGAGTGTTCGGAAACTCATAGCCCAGAGTGCACATATAGTTTTTTTTTAACCAAAAGTAATACAAAATCCATATATACTTACATCCTGAAAACTATGATAATATCATTAAATCGTGCTCAAAGTTTCGGCGCACGGCGCCTTGCGAACAAAGCTGTGCAATCAGGCGTGTACAACAGGTTGCATGGGGGCTAGGCGCGCGGCAATACACACCTTGAAATCTTGGAGCACGGAAGCAGAACATACCACAATTAATAGTAAACAACACACCAGTCGATATAAACATAGGAATACGTTCTGATGGTCATCATTAACGATCCTACATCACCGAAATTACCTGCCATTATTATATGTGTAGTGTTGCGCTCTTAGCTCCTATGCAACTTGATGTACACATATGCTTGACAGTTCTGCTTTCCTGGCCCTGTATGCTAAAACTTACCAATTTAATGGTAGTAACATAATTTTTCCGGATGTAAGTGCATAGGGATTTTGTAATAATTTTCGGTCAAACAAGTTATATATATACAGTTTGGGCTATGAGTTTCCGAACACTCTGTATGTACCTGTAAGCATTTCATCATTCAACCTGGCGAGTTGATTGTTCGTCTACTATTTTCCAATAATTCTCTCTGCCTCAACAAATTAAGCCGACCTAATAAAACCACTATAGCCTACCCTCTCTTTAAAAAAACACAATTTCAATCAAATTGAACAAGGCTTTTCATTTCCTGTGTCCAATATATCTCCATTTGTTATCAATATTGTAGTAAGAGAATATAAAATAAAATAGTCTTAATAGTAATGCCTTTTAATTTAGCACAATGTGATTCATCCCCTCTAAACTCATCATACCTGAAACCTTAAATTCATTTTGATGAAAAGTTGAGAGTAGCTATTTGGTTTGTAATATTGATCAAATCTTAGAAATGAAATCTAATACAAAATCATTTAAGCCGATTTTTTTTATCTTTCCGCCCTTAAAGAAACTACCCATACGGTTAGTATTGGATATCCAATTTAAAAAAAAAATATTCGTGGTGTACTTATGAAAATCCAATATACCAAGTTTTATCCCAATCGGTAAATTAGTTTAGGCTCTAACTCGAAATACAGACTGACAGACGGCATTGCGAAAACCACTCTTTAAGATTCGGAGGTCATTAGACGTCGACATCCATCCAAATCTCAAGTTTAATTTTTTTTTCTTGACGATCATGATACTTTCTCTACTTGTAAGGTAGCGAGAAAGTAAAAATATTGGTATTGGGTCCCCAAGGGTCAACCCCTCATATTAAAATGTTGACTTCTGGTTTAAAGTTTTCAACATTTATTAGAGGTTGCACATCTTATGTTTATAGCATTGCTATTAAATTCCTCAAATATAAATTTTGACCTATAAATAGGTAAATATCGACTATTGAATCCAAAATTATAAGAGATAGATCATTGTTGTACAAACATTTCTCCTAAGAGGATTAAAGATAAAGAACATACACTTTTTGAGAGACTTAATCATTACCCACTCTATGGTATTAGAGAACTAATGCGTTAAAACTTATATAGTATTTTTTTTTCAACTAAAATCACAAAACTGTATTCATATATTTGCTAATATATAAGAAACCGCTCATTTTATAAAAATATATTTCATTTGAAAGATTTTATTTTTAATAGTATTACAATTTGGAATTGCTAAGTTATTTAGTATCTCAAATAGTTGGGGAGATTCGAAAATTTCCGCTTCTGTAAATTGCCGTTAAAATTATTTTATTCGAAAAATGAAAATAGCCAGTTTATTTATAATCTTAATTAACGTCTAGATACGAATTTTAGATAGATAGATGGCATTGAAATTACCACTTTTTAAGGCTCGGGGGGTCATGAAACGTCGACAACCATCAACATTTCAGGTTAGATTATTTTAGGGGTCGCAATAATTTACCTTTAGTGTTCGAAAAGTTAAAAAAAAATAGATATAGATATATTGTATAGCTTTAAATTTATTGGTTTGATAAAAATATGTTCCGGAAAAAATATTTATATTATAAATAAATATATATATGTATTTGCTAAGATATGTAATTTCATATCTCGAATAGTTTTGGAGATATGATAATAAAAATTATAATTTACGCATCAGACCGTAGCCCTTCAAGTCATTTTGTCGAAGTATTGAGAGTAGCTATTTTGTTTTAAATATTTATAAATATTTTGAAATAAAATTTAATGAAAATTGTTCGAGCCAATTTGGATAAAATTGCCCTTTTCTCTTTTTCCCATCAATAAACTACCCTTAATTTTAGGGTTGGATATCCCATTCCAAAAATGTCTCAGGGCAACCCTATTAAAACCCTAGATACAATTTTTAGCCTGATTGGTAAAATAGTTTAGATTCTAGGTGGAGGTACAGACAGACAGATGGACAGACGGAAATTTAAAAACAACTTTTTAGGATTCAGGGGGTCACGTAACGTCGAGATTCATCAAAATCTTGAGTTTGATATTTTTGAAGATCACAATACTTTTCTACCTGAAAGATTATGAGAAAGTAAAAACAAATACTTAAATGTTTAAATAACATTCTTAACAAATTAGTTGTATATGTAATTCAATAAAGCACGTGTCGATCAATCAAAATCTAAATACATTGTAAGTACTATTTTTGTTACGACCATATTGGCTTATCAACTTTAATCTACTTCTATGTTTCCGTATACATCAAAATAAAAAAAGTTCAATATATTTCAAATATGAGCACGAAGTTTGTCATATATTTGGATGATTTATTAAAAAAAGATATACATAATCTTAATTTCACCCATACCCGTTTCGTTGGTCATATGTTCTAAGTCACTAATCTTGCAGTAGACTTGACTACCAATTTCGGGTAGATCAAGTTTCGAATCTCAGTAGGATGCACTGAGGATTGTTTTTACAAAATGAATTTCCACTCTCCTTCTCCGTAAAGGTATTTCTTTAATATAACTTTTGTATATTCTTTAAATCATTAGGGTAATTAATACATAAGCGTATAACCCGAACGGATAGTAAGACGTAGTACTTAAAAAATCACTCAACTCACCAATTTTTTATTTTGGTATTCAGAATATTTCGTTTTCAATCTGTTAATTACACTTAAAAATTACATTAGATTTATTATATTTTAATATTTTAAAATACTTTGATAACAGAACAATAACTTAAAGAGTTAAAACAAATTAAAGTTAAAAAGAACTGTGACTGTTCTCAGTATAGAAAAGGAATTATTTATACTTTTTTGGACTAGATCGATCTACTACTTTTAATCCACCATTTTAAATTTTAGATTTCAGGACTTTTATAGGTATATTGTCTTAACAAATATATCGATATGATAACTTATAGATTTCTAGGGTGTTTAGAAGTGTGCAAATAATTTATGCAGTCATATATATATATACATATTAAAACTAAATCTAATTATGATATTCAACATTCGGCTTCACTCTTTTTTTTTAATTTTCAATCCGAAAACAAATATGACAGCCAATAAATTTAAAAAAAATATATTTTAAAATGAAACGTTATTAAGTCCAAACACTGAGTTTCTCAAACAATCGCAATCCATGGAACTAAATTTTTTCTTAGTTAATATAGTAAGATATTTAAAAATAAATTAAAGACATCGTTGAAAAAACATTTATAAAATATGAACTTCACATTTTAACAAAGAAAATAAATGTTCAGTCTCTTAAGGTTGTTTAAGGTGGTCCCTCTACATGTATTTAAATATTTAAATTTTCTACCTTCCGGGAAATGTTTTATTCCATTAGTCTATTAAATTTTTAAGGCTAACCATTTTACCTTTTTACGGTAATTAATTTTAAAATTAAATTATTTTTCTCGGCGTGTTTGGGGTGGCAGTAATTCTTTCCGGACCTTCTACCAAAATGTAAAGTATTTTTTTTTAACAAAGGATAAACCTTTACGCATATTATTTACGAATTAAGCTATAGATCTAGTCGTAACGAAGATTGAATTTATATTAAGTGTAACAGCATTTGCGTGGAAGCAGAATGGAAAACTTAAGGAAACCACCCTCAATACACCCGACTGGGATTCGAACACCAAACTTCCTGTATTTGCCAGCCAAGTATATTGTGAGTGTGATGCCTTAGATCATTCTACCACCAAATCAGGTTCAGGGAGAAATATTTTTTTATATATGTTTTAGAAATTTCAAAATCCAGCATTTAACATAGCTCAACTTAGAAAATTGAAATATCTGGGAATTATTGGGCTATTTGGGGTAATCCCAATTCATTCATGCCATTTAAAAAATAATAATTCCATGGCAATTAAAATTATACGGTGGTTTGAGCGTGTTTGAGCAGCAAGACAAACAGCATTTCATTTTTATATATTAGTGAGAATTAAGCATTCATGGTTGCTTGGTTTGGAATCTATAGCACCTACGCTCACACTCACTAACATACCTACATACAACCAAACAAATACCAATCATATATGATTTATAGGATGATTGATTATTGGTTTCCATTGTTAGGCTCATAGCTTATGAGTTAGAGCACTGGGCAGCTTAAAAATAAAGTTCTCTAAGTTCCAAACTCGGTTCTAGTGGACTTGGATTACTATTTGGATTACAGTTGTTTTGGTGATCAATAAAACAGAGGGGGAAAATATTTCTACATTCATAGTTTTTTTTATATTTCCAGTATTCTTGTTACCAAAGAGACTTACAAAGAAGATTCGTATATTTATTGTTAATATATTTGAGTTGAACAAATTTAAAACGCAGCTGTAACCATACTAATATTCTTTTTTTCGACATTGCTTCACTTGCTGTGAGAGAGCATGATGGAATATAGCTTACCATTTATACTTAGGGACAAGAGATACTACAGAAGAAGTCTTATCTCCATCCATAGAGAAATTTTGAGTTTACTGGAAACAGATAAACAGACAAAATCGAACGTACAGACAAATTTACAGTTTCATTATATATTTATATTTTATACCTTATTTGTCTACATATTTAAATAATAAATATAAGGTAATGTTTTCTAAATTGATCAGGCATAAAAGCTTTTGAAGTTTGGTGACTCATTGGAACTTTTGGGGTCGCCATACGGGAATAATTGTAGTCGCTTAATGCCCGCCATTCGTTAAGATCTGAGTGGGTCGTTAGTGGGAGAGTTTTTGACGTTAATAAAAATGAAGTACCTTCGACCCTGGACCTTGTAATTGATACGTAAAAAAAGAGCCATTAAACCTTTTAATCTCTCGTTCTGTAATAGATTTTAATTTTCAGGAGTTTTCAAAGTTTTCTCAAGCGAAAATAAAGTGGATTATATATAAATCTATTGATAAATAATATTAATATTCATAAATATTCTTTCTACACCGTATCCTATTATATTTTTTGTAGTGTATACATTAAATTAGGCTAATGAGTTTGTGTTGAGTTATGTTGAATTTAGAGGAATTGTATCTATATATTTTTTCTTAACACCGCATCTTACTACCCGTTTAGGCTATACACCTATATCCTAACCACAATAATGTGTTAGCGAGGAGGAAGGTTTAATTTGGACAAAGTGTACTCGCATTTTTTGTTGAGAGATAATAGAGAAGAATTTAGTAAAAATCACCTTCAGTACGCCCGACCGGGATCAAACCCTGATCTATCCGTCTCTGTTAGTCTAATATATTACGCTGGTGGTGCCTTAGACCATGCGGCCACTGAATCGGGTGTGTCTCTATAACTACGCGTGGATAATAATTTCAAAATTTTTATTACATCCTGCCAGAATTATAGCCCTTATCTCTTCGCCAAATTAAACATAAAAAAAGACTAACATTTTTTTCCGTGAGATCACTGGGTGTGGTTTTCAGGTAAAATTAAATTTGGTCTTGTAATTTTTACTAAAAGGATATGTTTCAATTAAAATATACTGTAACAACTTAATCTAAAATAAGACTATAATATAATAATACTTGTTGAAGGACATGTTCCATAAACGGATTAGAAAGCTAAACTAATATCTCACGCCTAGAAATAAATTTATTTGGTGCTTTTTACTCTTCGTTCACTTCTTTACACTTGATTCAGCAGAAAGTTTACATAAAGATGGTAAAGTTTGGGACTATAGTGACACATTTTGATATTAAACCCCCTTTATGACCCTGGAAGTTTTCACGATTTTATTTCTATTGCAACACATAAGCCACGATTATTCTAAATTTGAGCTTTCTAGCTAAAGAAAAAATGTTATAAGTATTTGGTATTTTTTATTACTTTCATACACCTTAAGGGTACCTCATAGATGTGTTAAACAATCTTTGTTTATAAGCCATTCATAAGCAACCCCTATGCCAAATGTTGGCTTTTTAGGTAAAGGAAATATAAAATGAGTCGGTGAATGAAATAATGAGTGTTTTCACATTAGCATATTAGCTATACATTATAATTTTTATTACATAAATCCCCCACACATATATTCAAATTTTAACTAATAAATATATTTCTCCAAATACAACCTGTACTGTACGTATAAATCATCTTTTAAAATAAAATTCGGGAAGATTCAACTTCTATTAAACATTTGATTAGGGTTAATTTCATAATAATCACGTTAAAAATGTTTGAATATCACTAGAAAATGAATACTTTAAACATAGGTAGTTGGACTATTGTTTATTTTTAAATTGAAACTTACAGTAACCGCCCTTTGTCCCCCACCCCCCGCCATCAAATATGAATTGAAGGCATCAGGTATTACATTTCACCCATTTAGTCTATTCTATTAATGACTATATAAAACTGTTTGATACACAAACTCACAATACTAATTTTACTAAAATTTTTACATATAATTTTGACAGAATATTTTTAGTCATTTTTATATTTGTTTGATAGAGAAAAAAGAATAAAATTAACATTGATTCAATTTCAAATAGAAAGTTTTAAATGGTACAAAGCCTTAGTTAATACTATTATGTACTCACTTCCCAAATAGACAACAATAGGGGATCTTTTATATAATCTCAAACAACCTCCAAGACGGTCAGATAGTTTTTAACTCCCTCTTTTATTTGTTTACTTAGAAATTTCCAAACACTGATTCGTTACATTAGCGCCTGTAAGGTCTTACTAACCCAATCACAGCCTTGTACTGCAGGTTGTGTGTAACACGCCACTGCAGGAGGGTTATAAAAATTATATTGTTTTTAGTATGCTGTATTATTATAATTGTATTTATAGCTTTATAGCTATCGGACATTAAGTATCAACTTTAAGGAGGCCAGCAATAACCGTTCCATAAAACTATTTGAATCGGAATATTTTCAAACCTGGTGTAGCGAAATACATATTTTATTTATTTTATACATTTTAACTCATTATATATAACAGATAAATATACTTTAAAGATAACTATGATTGTTAGAGAGGAATTGCACCCACATTAGCATGGATGAGAAACAGGGAGAATCACAAGTCATGAGTAAGCTCTTGTGTACCCAGCTGAGTGGACATTTCACCTTCCAGCTCTCCAGCAATCCATTATATCGCAAGCCTAACTCTTTTGACTGTGTGAATACTTATTAGTATAGGGACTAATTCAATAAAGTACAGTAATAATATATAAAATAAGGTGAGGAAGGAAATTAAATGGAAGGGTAAAATGGGGTGAATGTAAAAAAAATGGTAAATAGGAGCACCGCAAACCACATATTGGTTAAAATATTTGCTTTTTTTTTACACAAGTTGTCATAAATAAATTTTGTTCATGACCATTTTAGATTTCCCTATTATTTTGTATTGACATTTAAAATAAAAAAAAATCATTATTATATTCATGGCATGTGTTATATATTTTCATGCGAACCGATTGGCTCGTGGACAATAAGTTTAATTCTAATCTCTTATGGTTTTATAATGACTCTAGCTTGGAGCTCGCGTCTCGGTCAGGCTACTCTGGAGGTTTTTCCTAGATGAGGGTCTTCCTCTAATTTAAAACGAGTTAATTTCTCCCTTATTCGTGTTAATATACAGATAGCCAAGAGCTGTATTAGTAAACAGTGCACTATATATACGAATATAAACAGAATCTTCAAAATAATTAGCTGATAAGCTGTAATATGTATCTTAGTATAAACGTGGGTTACTTAATTTTCTCAAATTTCAATGTTTTAAATTCCATTTCCACCACAGTGGGTGAGTAAACAATAGAATCAAGAGAATTTAATTCACTCATAACACAAACACACCTAATTGAAATGGTATTTGCTCTCTTCATCATCTCTGTAAAGCAACAGGAGTTGAATAAACTAAAAATAAACACGTTTATGATAAAATAACATTTGTGTTCCTCATTCAAATGACAAAAGTTCTGAATTCAGCTTCAACTGAACCTTATTTACCTCAAGGCTAGCGTAGGAGCCAGGAGTAAAAGACTTTGCATAAGAAGGGGAATTAAACTAATATGACAACAGTTAAAGTGAAACTAAAAGAGACAAAGAATAAACATAAAAAATGGAAGATAAAGGAAAGAGTATAAATAAAAAATAAGGAAAGGGGTGTAAAAATAGAAAATACATAGAAGAAAGAGGTAGAAGATAAATAAATACAAATAAGAGTATACAAAATAAATTCGAGAGACGGGAAGATAAGTGGATTGAAAAGTAAAGAGAATAGCATTAGATGAGGATAGAGACTGGTAAATTCTTAGGAGAAATGGGTCAGGAAGAGAAAGAGGAGCAAAGTGGATTATAGGGTAAAAGAGACCTAAAGTTGCTGCCGCTAGGGAGAGACGAGATACTGCGGAAGACAAGGAAGTGATAACACCCTAAACCCGCCACATCTTTACACACACACACACTCACTCATTGGTCCTGCTGAAAGCCCTCTTCGAATTCCGATACGAGGCCAACAAATCTCTTAGAAAGAGTAGAGGTTGGTGTGTAGGGGGAGAGTGAGTAAGAGGTGGGGGGGGGGGGG